>JANHZT010000753.1:0-10748 GCA_032468215.1 Stegonotus admiraltiensis
ACCAATGTCTTGGCTGAATTCTTTTGTGTTTTCAATTAATAAATTCAGTTCAGCTTTTGTTTTACCAAACAGCTTCAAATCATCTATGTACATCAAGTGCGAGATTTTCAGTCCTTTCTTTGCAAGTTCGTATCCACAGTTCATCTTCTTCAAAATAATAATAATAATAATTATTATTATTATTATTACTATTATCTTAAAATAAAGTTCAATCATTACTAAACTTCTGCCCCTTTTCTGTTTAGTTGCTTATTTTCCTGATGCTAGGACTGAGTCTTTGTTCCTCCCTATTTTGAGTTGGTCAGACTACATCCACAATATGCTAGGATAACATGAGAACGTTCTAGTTTGGGTGTGCCAATTCACAATCCGAGAGCAAACCTAAAACTATGCTCCACACATGTCTTCTCAAATTGCCTGAAGCTAGGCTGAAGTAATAAAGTTTACTGCAAGTCATTCTAGGTGACTCCTGGCCAACTCTCTTGCTGTCACAAATCTGTCACAAATATCTGTTTTACAATAACAGGTTGCTTCTGATTACAGCGGTTTCATTTTATGGCACGTCTCGTGCTAGGCATGTTTCTTTTTACTTCTGCCTTTTAAACCCAGGCACATTCACAACTGACTCAGAATGCAGCCTGAACAAAGGAGATTAAAAAACCCTCAAGACTTGATAGTAAATAGTACTAGCACATAAGGCCTTCTCCCTAAATACATTCAGTTTCCTTAATTGACCTCCCAGTCACAAAGTGGAATGGTTGCTTTGTACTGAACATTCATCCCAGCATGAGATAGGAAGAGTAAATGTTTAAATTTGTTTTGGAAAGGTGATAGTAGATGCTGTTCCTTTTCACCATCTTCATCATTCAGGCATACATTTTTTCTCATGAATGAAGGCAAATGTGCGTGTCTCAGGATGATGTTGCAGGATCCATTATAGATAGGTCACCAGGACAAGAGATTTTGTCTTCCGAACTTTCAGACTGATGCTGGAGCCCATCTTCAGGGAACTTCTCTCTAGCACAGTGTGTGCTGTTCTGTGTGTGATATTTATTGTAAGTGACTTTTTAGATGTTGATTGGGGTATGTTGATGGCTGGCTTTTAAATCATTAGCTGTCATTTGCTTGTGCTGCCCAGTCCTCACCTTCTAAGAACTTGATGGGCTAATGGTAAATCAGCACTCCTGTTGACTGATGAGGGACCTGTTTCCCAGGCTTCAATCACTTCCCTGACTGTTTTTGTGCCTGCTCATCTAACAATCTTAGTAGCTAAAAAGTTGAATGTGTGTCCTTGTTCACTGCAGTGTGATGTTACCAATGAGTTTGGATCTCCTTCTCTGACCCCACGCTTGTGTTTTTGCAATCTGATGGTTAGCTTTCTCTCCCTCTGTCCTATAAAGTCACAAGGGGATTCAGTAGATGACACTGGAAGTATCTCCCACCTCTAAGTGATCTTTGCAGTGCATAATTTGTCCTTATATGGTAGCCTCTGGGTGTTGTATGATGCCTACTTACAGATCTCAGAAGCTGTGTTCTACAACTTCCGAAATGTTTTTGATGTATGGCAGACTGTGCCATGTGGTTGGTCTTGTACCTTGTGTCTTCCTTTCTCTCCCAACTGTGTAGCACAGACATCTTGTGACGAATGATTGTGGGTACCTATTCTGCTTAAATTGTTCACGTAGGTACCTGCTCTCCAGCTGTTTGACATGCTGGGTACTACAGTGGGTTCTCACCATGCCATATAGTGTTCTGATGCAACTCTTTTTGTGGCCTTGCGATAAACCGTTTTCTAGGCTTCCACTCTCTTGTCTACTGACATCTAAAAATGGCAATTGCCTAACTGCTTCTTCCTCCATTGTGAACTGTATGTCAGGGAAGATGGAGTTCAGTATGGTATGGAAGTTTTTAAGTGCATTTCTCTTGATGATGACAAATGTGTCATTCACGTAGCGGCACCAGAATGTAAGGGTGTAGTTCTGAAATGCACAGTGTTCTACTTCATGCAGGACTGTTTCTGCAATGACTCCTGATATTGGGGATTCCATGGATATCCCTTTTATTTGTTCATGCATTTCGCTATTGAATGTGAAGAAGGTACATTGACAGTATTGAAGTAGCTTCATGTGTCCTGGTTAGGTTGTTCTGATCTGTGTTGTACTCTTTTTCTATCTATTACATCATATGCCAAGTGGAGAGGGATGGATGTAAATAGGGACACTACATCAAAGGAGATCATGATCTTATCAGGAGCCACATTTAATCATTGTACTTTCGTCAGAAATTGCGTGGATGATGTCACTGTGCTGTTCAAGGATTGGGTCAGGAAGCTTAAACATTGTGACAGCCATTTAGGCACGTTTTATGTAGGGGCGTCTCATAGTACAACAATAGGTCTGAGGGGGACTCCAATTTTGTGAATCTTGGAGAATCCATAGAATCTCACTGGGGCCACATCTGTTCCTCTCATTTTTCACCATTCCTTCTCCATTATGCAGTTGTTTTGTTTGAATTGGCTGAGATAAGCATTCAGTTGGGAGACATTTTTCTCATCTGCATTCCCAATCCATATAATTAAAATTGTCTGTACTTGCTTCTAAGCTTAACAAAGTTTGGGCTGCACTTTGATAATAAACTTTTTACTTATAATAATCCCATAAGAAAAAAAAAGACTTCCTCTGTAGGCAGATTGTGATGAGTAACAGAAGAAAAGCAAATTGGAGATAGAGAAAAAATATTTCATCTATTTATTCAGCATCTTCAAGCTTTTGCAGTTACATGGGTATACATGTCATACATGTGACAGAAATTATGAAAGACTGCCTTTTTATACTTCCGAAAGTTTGTCATTGTGAAAAAAGTACTTAGAATAAGCAAGCTTACTGTAAAGCAAACTGCAAATAAATGAAACACATGTTCTTTAAAATCTGTTAATATTCCTTCAGCAATCTCTAAACAAGCACATAAGCTTATTAACTCATAGATTTTATTCAGAATAAACCAGGGATGGGCATCCCCTTTGTGCCAAGAGACACATTCGGAATTTTCATAGCAGTTGTTTGTGCTTTCACAAAATGGCTATCGTAGTTGGCATGACAATTCATTTATTTTAATTAAAGCAATCTAAAAGAAAATAGTCAGACGGGGCAATTTTAGAGACATAGGCACAATCATATTGGTATTGATTCAGCACAATGCTGCCAATCTCTAAACTACATCAGGAATATGTATGCAGGCCAGCTTAATAAGAGATATCTCAGTAGTAGAGGTTCAGGAGATGATCATTCCAAGGGAACAACTCAGCCTAGAGATGAAGAAGAAGGAAAAGGATAAACATAAAAGGTTGGTATTTGTAATCACTAAACATGAGGTGCAATAGTGCAGTATACATCTGGGACAATATTTTTTTGACACCATTATATTTGAGATGAAAAATTTTGCAAATTTTGGAAAGTTAAAAATAAACTTTTTTTTAACTTTCAGATCCTGAGATGTCAGGCTCCAAACAACAAGAAACACGCACTAAGGTTCTTCTAAGCAATTTCCTGCATTGTTTCTCACCTATAAACAGAAATCTTGCCAAATTAAAGCAGACTATTTACACTGTTAAACATATACTCTGAGAATTCCTAGGATTCCTAAACTTTGCTGACTTTTGCTCCTTTGGATTGCACTCCCTCCCTCCTGGGAATCCAGACGACATTCCGCCACAAGAGAGATTTGGAATAAAAGTTTGAAATTAATTATAAATGTCCTTCCTGTAGGAAACTGGTTGTTTTGAGTTTTTTGTGGGAATAAATATGATAGGATAGGACTTTGCAATATGGGCAACAGGGGGAAATAGGAAAAGAAAAAGATTACAATTAAAGAGAAGAATATTTAAACTCCATGTTAACAAAGAATGGACCAAAATACTGTAACAATGGATGTTGTGAAGGTCATTTTCGAACCATAGACTCAGAAATTAAGAATGTCTGATACTATAGATAGAGGGTGTGTTAATGATGTCACAGAAGAAGAACAAGCTATACTGGATAAGATCGAAATTGATTTGAATGTGGATTTAAAAATGACAAGTTACAATAAAGATATGGAACATGATATATATTGGTTACACAAATGAAACCAGTTGATGTCTTCATATTTAAAGGGGTTATGCAAGTATCAAACTAAAAGAGTGATTTGGATAAGCTTTTCTTGTAGTATGTACGAAAGAGATTTGTTAAAGTCTTGAAGAATTCTCTGAAAAGGGACAAAAAGAATAGAAATAAAGGTTTTAGATATTATTTGAAGGGATTAAAAATCAAGATTGTTAAAAATAGAAGGAATATTGTCAGCCCTCCAGGTATACAGGAAACACAATTAGATGAACTAATTCTACTTTATTGCAAGGCTACATTAACAGAATTTTGCAAGTGCAAAAGTACAAGCTTCCTGCTACTGGTTTCAACAGTCTGGTCAATTAGGAGGGTTTTTCCTAAAAAACTTTCTCTGACTTTTAAGCCTTCGGGGACTCCTGCCTTTTTTTTTTGGTCTGATTGTTTCCTAGGCAGTATCTCTTTCCCTCTGTCATCCACACTTTCCTTTACAAATATAGTTAGTTTATTACAACATGGTTAAAATAGACATGTAGTAATTTCTGAACTTTTGCTAATAAAAAACAAATAATGAGGTTTTTGGATTTTGTTTTTAGTTAACAGGTGAGATATGGGATGAAGAGTGTATTTGTCATATTTTAAGAGTTGGTGATAAATTACTAAAATTGTTTATAGTTGTGATGAGGGGGAAATTAATTTTTTATAAACTTTTCTTTTTATTTCTTTTCTACAGTTTTATTCTTTTTTGTACTTTGCATTAGTTTTTATATCTTCTAATTGTAATTTTCAATAAAATTACAAAAAAATGAAGCTCTGAGAGGAACGCACTAATATGAAAATAAGAACTTAGCACAGTGTATGTGTCCAGCTGCTTTCTTTTAAACCATTACAGGTTTAAGGCTGGTATTATAGTCTACCTATTATGAATGAAATGAAATGACATGGAAATACAAACTACAAAAAATACTGGAAATCATGGTTTCAGATACCTAGTTGCTTCCACAACTTAAAACCACATTAATTCTGCCAGGACTTATCAGCATATGGAAAATGCTACCTTGAATGAATTGTAGACTGAAGCCAATAGTACATTATGGTGGAAGGCCAAACCTTGCTACACTATGAATGACACTCTTTCTCTCTCTTGCACTCTCTACTTAATATACAGTACACAAAATTATTTCCCACTTATGACTCTTAACAGATGCTCCAATAATTAGATCTACCTAATGCTTTCTGATTTAGAAGTCAAGCCAATTGAGCTAGTCTTTGCAGCAGAAGGGAAAAAAGAAAATAGGTTTCAGTTGAAAACTTCACTGCTTATTTGAAAGTCAGTGACAATCTATATTATCTGGAGAACCAATGTGAGAATGGTGGACCCTTTTTTTGTTTTGGCATATAGAAAGAAATGAGGAATGCTATAAAAAATAAGTAAGGGAAAAACACACACACACACAAACACATATTCCCGAGCAGAGCAAGCATCTAATCAATTCAAAATTGAAAAACCTGAGTGACACTTTTTTCCCCCTGTATCCCATGCTTAATAACTCCTCCCTTCTTTCTGTATCAATAAAATCCAAACTTTTGGTATATAATTCAAAATCACATTCACAAGTTTAAACAGTATTATTTTTCTAAAACCAGGTTAACAAACTTACAGGTATTAAACCAAATCAGATCATAGGAACAAGTTGCTCATGTAGGATGACTGATTGAAATTTGGCACTACATCTAGAGCAAGGGTGTGAAACTGACGTCATCACGGTGGCATCACATGTCATATTGTGACATTTTTTGCCCCTTCGCTAAACCGGGTGTGGGTGTGGCCAGAGTGTGATGCATCCAGCCCGCGGGCTGCAAGTTTGACAGCCCTGATCTAGAGGTAAGCATCATTTTTCACCAGGGAGTGCATTTGGCCTAAGTTCCTAATTGTAACAAGCCAGCAATAGTAATTCATTTTTAAAGCACTTATTGGATACTATATTTTAACAAGGACACTATTATATTCAAATATTAGCCTATAGTGCTAATAGGAAGACATGAAAATGGTATCTTCTGAATAATTTGCTACTAAATATTTGTAAACGTAGAATATAATATGCCTTTATGCCATCTGCTGGTCAAATTAAATTATTCATTGAATTCCTCATTCTTCAAGTTGCATATCAGGAATATTTCCTAAGAAATTAATACATTATGATAGATTCTTAAGAGCTGATTTGGGAACCTATTTGTCAGGATGCTTCACTTTGCATTCCTGAATTAAGGTTGAACTCAATGGCTAGAGAGCTTCTTCTTAATCTATGCCACCTTTGAAAATTAATTACCTAACTTCTAACATTATTTTACAATTTTATCTAAACATTCATGTTGTTTGAATATGTCATTTGACAATGGATTCATTATTTTATTAGCAATGATGTAAACACACCTCATTTTCACCACTGGAATTACATTTTGTAGAATAAATATTTTTCAACAGATGTAAAAGTTGTTTGATAGGAGAAATATATTTACTTTATGGTAAACTTAATTTGGGTTAAATTCCTTTTTTAAAGTATGTCAACACTTTAATGATAATGTTGATTTTATGAGAAGTAACATATGATAATCACCAGAAAATATCCATTTGAGCATCTCTTTACATAAAACATTCTTGCTTGTTACTTAAGTCTGTGATCCATATAAAAATATGATTGCCTATTAACAGTGAAAAGAAGTATAGCTTTCTAGAGAAAAGATGGAATTCACGTGTAATTACATAGAAATAAACGTGTTAGAGCTAAGCTTTCTATTTTGCTCATATTCCTGATAAAATGGGTTTTGGCCTGGCAAACAATGATGTTAAAAAATACCACAAAATTCAGTTGCCTCTTTAAATTAATCTTTGAAAGACAGACCAAATTTAGAAGCATATGTCTATGCAAAAAGCTTCCTATAATGAGGAAATTTTCCTAAAAATATTTGAAATTCAGCATTTAAAAAAATAGCCTGGGTTAGGGAAAGAAATCTGAATCAGTAAGGATACAAGGCGGAAGGACTTTATTTCCCATTTATACCATTTCTCTTATTTAAACTGGCCTCTCCCAAAATTAATATGCACATTCATTATATATGTAAAGCTTGTGGAATTATGTCATGGGAATTCCTCCCAAATTTAAGAGAAGGCATCATATGTCACAAGAGTAGATAGTGCATAAAAACACTCTCTTTGTAGGAATCTTAACTTTAGTTCATTCAGATGTGTTGTAGGATTTCATTTCCCTTCAGATTTTATTTTTCCAATATTAGAGCCTACTTTGAGGCTTTAGCAAACCTCTTTTGTAAATTCAGTAATGAGTCATTGTCCAGGTCATTCTCTGGCCTTATCGTTTGTATTTTCACTCTAACACTGTGTTATAATTCATAGGGCATTTTTTTTTATTTTCCAGTTTTTTGGACAATTTATTTATATTCTGATTTTTCTGCATCAGATAAGACTTGTTTCAGTATTTTAGGTCTCACAAAGTATTCTCTTTAAGATACGTCATTTCTTTTTAAATAATTTTTGGACAGTCTATGCACAGAGGCAGAGGACACTGATGATATTGTAGCTTCAAGTTTTGACCCTATTCTTCAAAAACCTCTTGGAGTATTTCAACTTTTATGCCATGTTTTGTCATTTTGCCCCAATGCTGGCCAAAAACAAAAGGCAAATTTGTCTCTTCCCCCCTCCCCCTCATTTTCTCTTTATGTTTGGAATCTTTAGTCCCCTCTAATGTGCAGACTGTAAAATCATAAACTCTTCAATTTAAAGTAGACTATCAATTTGGTTGCCAGAAGGTGCTATTTATATATTATATAAATAATATATCCATGGATTATATCCATGGAGTCATCAGAACATGAGCTTCACTCAAGTCCTGGATTTACTATTTGTAGAATTATATTAGATAAAATAACTAGCAGTTCATGTATTTCAGGGCAAACTGCTTAATTCTTAAATAAAAATCCAAATGGTGGTAAATAAGAAATCTGGAAAGAGAATCTCTTTCTGGAATACCTAGTATTTCAGAAAACAATCTATGATTATTATCCTAAAATAAAGTTCAATCATTAATAAACTTCTGCCCCTTTTCTGTTTAGTTGCTTATTTTCCTGATGCTAGGATTGAGTCTTTGTTCCTCCCTATTTTGAGTTGGTCAGACTACATCCACAATTTTTTTTTTTTGCTTTGATTTATATGCCGCCCTTCTCCGGAGACTCAGGGTGGCTTACAATGCTTACAATATGCTAGGATAACATGAGAATGCTCTACTTTGGGTGTGCCAATTCACAACCAGAGAGCAAACCTACAACTATGCTCACACACATCTTCTCAAATTGCCTGAAGCCAGGCTGAAGTAATAACTGCAAGTCATTCTAGGTGACTCCTGGCCAACTCTCTTGCTATCTATCTCAAATATGTTTTACAATAACAGGTTGCTTCTGATTACAGCAGTTTCATTTTATGGCACGTCTCATGCTAGGCATGCTTCTTTTTACTTCTGCCTTATCATCTTTTAAACCCAGGCACATTCACAACTGACTCAGAATGCAGCCTGAACAAAGGAGATTAAAAAACCCTCAAGACTTGATAGTAAATAGTACTAGCACATAAGGCCTTCTCCCTAAATACATTCAGTTTCCTTAATTGACCTCCCAGTCACAAAGTGGAATGGTTGCTTTGTACTGAACATTCATCCCAGCATGAGATAGGAAGAGTAAATGTTTAAATTTGTTTTGGAAAGGTGATAGTAGATGCTGTTCCTTTTCACCATCTTCATCATTCAGGCATACATTTTTTCTCATGAATGAAGGCAAATGTGCGTGTCTCAGGATGATGTTGCAGGATCCATTATAGATAGGTCACCAGGACAAGAGATTTTGTCTTCTGAACTTTCAGACTGGTGCTGGAGCCCACCTTCAGGGAACTTCTCTCTAGCAGAGTGTGTGCTGTTCTGTGTGTGATATTTATTGTAAGTGGCTTTTTAGATGTTGATTGGGGTATGTTGATGGCTGGCTTTTAAATCATTAGCTGTCGTTTGCTTGTGCTGCCCAGCCCCCACCTTCTAAGAACTTGATAGGCTGGTGGTAAATCAGCACTCCTGTTGTCTAATGAGGGGTCTGTTTCCCAGGCTTCAATTACTTCCCTGACTGTTTTTGTGCCTGCTCGCCCAACAATCTTAGTAGCTAAAAAGTTAGGTTTATCTGTACTTTATATAGAAGTCCTGAAACTACGAGGGCATTTAGGATCAGAATTTCCATCACTAAGTAATACGTTTGTAAAGCACAGCATCACATGACAGCATTGCTGAGAACAGAGGGTAAGATTGGGATCTCTGGGTTATTGCAAATAATTTTAGGAGTCATTCCCTGGTCCTTTTCTTTGCTTGAGTTGGTTAATCAGGTGGCTGATTTCTATGCATGATGCTGGGAAACACAATGGAAGCATATCAGCTTCCAATTTGAATTGATTGGAACAAGACTCCCTTTGTCCATATAAAGAATGAAAGTGTATCATCTGGAATGATAAATGATGAGCTAGTAAGGTGATTTGTTAGCTGTAATATTATAAGGTGCCAAAATTGTGAGGAGGTCCAAGCCTGAGCTGCAGCTATCAGGAGTGTTGCCAGAAGGTCTGGGTTGCTTCCCTTTTCTTCTTATGGAGTAATTGTTTGCAATACCTTTTCTGCTGTAATAAATCATTAGTAGAATGCAGCAAAACAGCCTTCTTATCAGTTGTTGAAAAGTGTTATCAAGGCTTTCTTAGCTCTGAGGCAATCTGAGTCAAAGCAATTTTGTGAACAAAAAACCTGATTACTATGTTTCAGGGGGAAACTGATGTAAGATCTGGTTGTAATAACTGTTAAGTTGGAGTAATCATTTAAAATGGACTCACCTGTACTGCTGTTAGTAATAATTTTTTCTTGAATTCACAGAGCTTGGACAGGTCAGTTTTTCCCTGAAGCAGGCAATCCTGCAGAAACTTGGATGCCTGGTCATAAAGAACTTTATAGTTGCAGTCAGAAGCCCATGGTAGCCAATGCAGTTTCATAATACCACTGTTATATATCACTGGAAGTTCTCTCCCATCACTAATGCATTCTGTACCATTACATCTTCAAAGGGACATCTTCAAAGTCAGTCTCCCCACGATTCATAAATTGCCTCTCCATCCTCTCCTCTCCCACTATTATCAAGTGAAATGAAGCATCTCTGACTTCCAGACTCAGAGGAAGGATTCCAAGACTGATGAATAAATGAGCAGACACGCTAATAATGTTGAGGCTTTACTCCACCTATTTGTATTTTGATTCAGATACTAGGGCAGATATAAGATACTAGGGCAGCCAAGATAGTTTGCATCTTATGCCCAGATTTCAAACCAATTGAATATGAATTGAATATCTAAAAATTAGCTTCTTCTACAACATAATTCAGTTGGAGCGCATTCTTCCTAAAAAGGGAACGTTTAAAATAGGAAAAAAGTTATCAATAATTACTGGTTCCAGGGAGAATCTCTTCAGGAGGGTGACACCACCACCTCCTTCAAAGCAGGGGTGAAATCCAGCAGGTTCTGACAGGTTCTGGAGAACCAGTAGCGGAAATTTTGAGTAGTTCAGAGAA
>JANHZT010000753.1:31827-46844 GCA_032468215.1 Stegonotus admiraltiensis
CATACATATAAAAGTTAAAAAATAGTTTAAAATCAAATTAAATGCTTTGGCCCACAATTAAAACATCCCATTAAAATTCAATTAAAAATTAAACCATTAAAATTAGGCTAGCCCAGCTTGCTAAAATACATGTTGTAGCATTCAAATAGAATTTTTGCAAATAGTATTAAATTAAGTTTAACTAAACTGGAAACTAACCAATATATAGCTAACGCATCAATGAAAGGAAGGTAACATAGATCAGTAGACTTTTAATTTAATTTCTGGTACAAAAAGTAAAATTAGCATTGAATTAATCTCCAAACTGGATTTTTTGGCATTTGTTACTTCAATTAGCTACATAATAGCTTGACTTTAAATGCTATTATAGTGAAACCAAGATCCAGGCTCACATTCTCCTTCCATAGTGCTTTCCCCACTACAGTATGGCAAGATAGTACTACAATGACTTATTTGTAAATTAGATCTGCCTGATTATACAAGGAAAAAATAGTTTTCTAGGAGGGTATAGAATGTTTCTGTGCTTTGAATGTAAGGCCTGGGAGAGGAGAACAGAAATGTGTAAGGGATTCTTCTCCCACCACCACCACCAAATTTGTCTATTTGTACTTTTCCCTATGGACCTTCACATCCCTAAATTGTATCTCAGAGTGGATAATTTAAAGTGGAGCATTTTCATTAAAGTGGTGTTTTCTTAAAAGAATGGAGGATGGAGGAACAAGCAAATCGAGGGCAGACTGATAATCTCTGCCTGTGTGAAGTTTCAGACTTTGAAGCTAAGAGGTCTTTTTGTCTAGATTTAAACACTGTTCTGAATTGAGAACTGGAGTGATTCCACGGAAAGAGAAAGTTTTCTCAAATAAGACAGGCATAAGAATGAAACACTTTTCAAGTAACACAGACATAGGATTTGAAGTATACAGTGCTAAGAAATAGGTTACGGTATTTCCATAATTTCATTTTTTTTAAATGCTGGTAGGAGGACAGATCTGACTCCAGACTGAGGAATAGATTTAGACATTTGACACACAGATTGTTTTCCCTTTCAAAAATATTCCTTCTAAATCTATTAGACCAGGAGGCAGTCTAATATATGGCCTCCCAGCATTTTCCCTTCCTTAGTCACAGCCTACTTTTAGGGATGGTTTTCATCAAAAAAGAAAAGATTAAGGAAAAGGGGTCACACCCTTGCCTTTTTCCTTCTGCTGTGCCATAAATATACTGTGGATTGGTGGTCTTTCCAATTATTATTTTTTTAATGTTAACTATATAGCCTTGTGTTATCTTGAAATGTAGGCTTGGCCCAAGATTTTTTGTTGTTTGAAATGAAGGCTAAAGGGGACATTTTGGGTGCATCCTGTTCCCTGTTTTCAAGGCAGCTGACCACTGAATGTTACTTCAGTGCAGGAATATCATAACAGTGAATTCTACTATTCAGACAAGCATAGTAAAAACTCCAGTACTTCATCCTCATGCGTTGTTCCCCAGCTTCTGCAGGCTAAAATCATTTTACTTAATAGTGTGTTTGTGGTTGACTAACACCACTTTAATGTTGAGTTTAGTTTTCTGAAATCAGGATTGCATGAAAATACCATGGGCCTCTACCATTATGGAGTGGAAGCTAGAAATAATAAACCCAATTCACCCATACAGCTACACGTGTGAGAAGAAACGTAAGAAAAAATGTAACTGGGTATATTTCCTCAAGGATGTTTCTTGTTATCGTCCATTGGCAAGAAAGGAAAGGAAAATAAAACTCTACTGAAAGAGTTAACATGCCAGAACAACGCTTGTATCTGTGCTGGAACTCTTTGCTGAACTCTAAATCCTGTTTTTAAGTTTTATGCCTAATGATTTAGAAGACTGCTCTGTTCTCCCAGTAGACAGGTAGGAATATTTTCTTCTTAGGAAATATATACAGGACTAATTACTCTTGGCAGTCAGCATTATGGAATGACTTAAACCTGGAATAACACCTAAGCTGTTCCATAACTCGCTGGGATTTCCTATACAAGAGTTGAGTTTATACAGTGGCATACAGTGATTCTTCAAACAGCACTAAATTCAGAAACGGTAAATAAGCTACTTGAGTTACTTCTTAAAAAAAGATACAATGTGCTAAATATATCCTCCTGTTCTGAAAAATCAAACCTTGAGACTCAAGGTAACAATGTTCAGAATCAGAAAAGACAAAGAGTTGTTATAAGTGAACCCTCTACATTCTGTGAGAAAAATGACCTATGTTGTTGTCTATCATTAGAGTAAGATTTGCTTTAACTGAAACTCATCAGACCAAACTGTGGCACCTTTTTCTCTCCCTGCTGGGTTTCTCAACACAATTTTTAGCCCCTCCCCCCATTTTTACAAACTCTCTTTATATTGGAAGCCAATATGGTATAGTGCTGGATTTCTTAAATTTCCAGGATATAGTTCATCCTCAGCCCAAGAAGTTCATCAAGTGCTTTTGGGGCAGACATTGCCTCTTCATCCCAACCTAATTTACAGGGTGGTAGAATTGGGAAAAATTGGAAAATGGGATGTCATCTTTGCTTTGAGGTCTAGAATGAACAATATAATATAAATCAAATCAAATCAAGTGGTCTAGAACTGAGAATTGATCAAAATTAGGGCATCAGGGTAGAAACTGGGAGGCTATACTAGTCCCACTTTGGACATGAATCAAGATGGGTAACCTTGGGTCAATCACTCTCTCTCTCCACGCTAGAGAGAAAAACAATGGCAAACCACTTCTGAAAAACCTTGCCAAGAAAACAGCAGGTACTACCCCAAACAGTCACTAGGAATCAAAAATTGACTTGCAGGCACACATGTTATTAAAAAAAAAAAACTTCTGCCTTTGACTTAGCACTGCAGTTTCTTTCAAAATCCGTACTGTTAGAATCAGAGGATAAGATGTAAGGTTATACCAACAACTGCTTTCCATAGCACTGTAACAGAGTGAATGATGACTATTATACTGCCAATTGTCCACACAATTATGATATATAAGGACCTAGCAATGTTTAGCATGCAAGGGGCTCTTCAAAGGATTTAGAACATTTTATTCTTTAAGGAATTAATGCCTTGTATCATGATCCTGGGAAAAGATGTCTTTGGTTGAAGTTCAAACCTGTGTGTATACCAGACCAGAATGCAGGCCTCTTGGGTCTCACTAGATGACGAGCAGGAGCCAGGAATCCATGAGGATCCATAGATTGCACATCAGCTATGTCTAGAAGGAGTCCTATACCACCCAGAGTTAAAAGATGGAAGAACTTTATATCCAGGGGGTCCAGTGAGTTTTCCTAGGGTTGAGTTACAACCTGTCCTTCCCCGTTCAGACACTCACAGTCTCCTGGCAGTGGGAGAAAAACCTAAATGACATGATTTGAAAAGTGTTAGGCAAAGGTATATAATCTCCTGCTGACAAATAGGAATGGGATGAGAGTTGAGTCCTGAGACAAAACACAGAGGCCTGGGGCTGGACTTCTCTAACTGGAACCAGCTTCCAGGTAAGAAAGAGAACAACTCCAAAATCTTGCCCCCACTCCCAGTTCCCTAAACTGGTCTAAAAGTATACCTTGATCAAAGATATTGAATGTCACCAAAAGATCTTTAAAGGCTTGGAGAGAGAGATTTCCCTCATCCTGATCCAATCAGAGGTCATCCCCAACGCAATCTCAGTATTACAAACCAGATTAAGGGACTAGATAATCCATTTCCTCTAAATCAGAGGTCTTCAAACTTGACAAACTTTAAGACTTGTAGACTTTAACTCCCAGAATTCTCCAGCCAGCATAGCTAGCATAATAAGTTCTAGTTCTTATCCTCTGTTCTAAATCTACCACCTTCTCAACAACCTTTCCTAAAGGAAGAATTCACTATTGCTTATGCCCAATTACATCTTATCTCCTAGAAGGCCTTAACTAACCAGGAGAGATATAGATCTAAAATACAGGTTGCAGTACCTTATCCATTCTTCCGAATTTACAAGCCCAAATACTCCCCAGGTAATTAAACAAATTCCATAGGCCTACCAAAAAAAAAAAAAAAGCCCACTAAACTGGATACTTTTGTAAATATAGTAATAAAAAACAGATAAAAAGAATTGATGAATTTTTAACTCTCAGTTTTGAATTATCAGATGTAAAATCTATGAAAGCTGTTTATAATAAAGATAACTTTATGACTGGATATACATAAGTGGTGCCATGGGCTTTGGTCATTGCAGTTTTAAAATCACTTCATACCAGGGATGTCTTCTGAGTATAGTAAAAAAAAAAAAGTCAAATTGGCACCATGAGGATGTGATCAGAACTCATCTATTTGTTATGTGTCATGTATGACATCTGATTATTTTTTAATCATACATTGCAGATACCTATATTATATATTTCAGAAGAAAATCTCTTAAATGATTGCTTTCTATCCATGAAGAGGGGAGTTTGCATGCCTATAGCTACATCAGGGCTTCATGGCCTGTAAACCACTAATCTTAAAACAATTCATCAGCCATTAACTATTCCTTGCCAAATGTTTGAAAATCTCTATTTTGGTGAGCAGCAAAATGAAGTTCATCAACCCCACTTGAACCCTCCACTCACAGTTGCTTGGTTCATCAATTGGATGTGTTGTGGCAACCAGGACCATACACATTTTTGAATGTGAATACTTGGGTTGCTACCTATTCATAAGTGTTATAATTTACTCATTGGTTTAAGGTCTAGTCTGAGATGCATATTTACTGTGGATGCAATTTTACTATATTTTTTGTAAAGGCTGAATTTCAGGCCAATTAGATGTTAAATCAGTCTTGCTTTTATTCTCCAAAGAATGATTTCTGGAGGTGGCAAAGAGGAGCAACAAGTATGTTCTACAAAAAAGGCAAGTAGAAAGAACAAGAACAGTTGTTGTGCAGAAATACATTGTATATTTTGTATGCTATATCTGCTCCCAACATTGAACTTAATATTCTGTATGCAAAATAAACAACCAATGTTTATAGGTCCGATGTCTATTTTTATTTTATTAAAAAAACATGAAAACAATCAGATCGTTACAATATGAGGTTTCTGATAATCCCATTTCAATTCAACTACTTCTTTAATTTGCCTGATTAAAAATAAGTTTATATACATTTGTATATCAGTACTGCTTGATCAAATTGTAGAATTTTAACAGTCTGTTCACTAATAAGGATCCATGAGAATTTTGTTTGAAACATATTTTTCATGTAAAAATTAAATTTTAGGTATGATGAAAAGAACCTTGAAGGAAGCAGAACTGAATGTGTAGTTCTTAAATTCTGGATTTGATTTCCCTGTGTGTTCAACCAAGTTCCTGTCAAATTCTTTATTTATAACAGTTATATGGCAGGCTGATAGAAATACTTATGGGAATAGAGGCATTTACTGAATTTGATCAGAAGAAAGTTTTTTTTTTTAATTCATCAGAATCAACAAATTTTTTCACATAAATTTCTTAAGAATTTGAAAAATCAAATCTAAAAGAAAGATTTGATGGCAGTTTCATCTATCTTTACTCATACAATATTTTGAAAGGACCGGTAGCGTCAGTGGTATCCCCAGTGCTAAGTAATGTATATTGTAAGATTAGTCGGGTGTGCCTCTGTTTACCCTTGCATCATAAGAAATGCTAGATTATAGTAAAATCAGAACTGTGTGAATTTCGGTATGTCACATTGCACTGTAATCCTGTAATCCACTAATGATAGGGTGGTTGGCCTGCTGGTGTTGCTCAAAATTGTGACGTACTCTATTTATGTGCTTTAAAAAAAATGATCCCATCATTTTTCTTGCATAGATTTGCCTATCCAGATTAAAACCTAGGATAAAACAGAGAAGTGGTTTCTCTATAAATAAGGTTAGAAAGTTGTGTTATTTTGGCATCTATACAAATGCCATTATACTTGCTTCCTAGTAAGGCATATGTTAACAATAATTCTATTAGCACGCATACAAAGCCATTATTTCAGTACTGTATCGGATTAAGAGTAAGCCAATTCACTGGTGAGTTAATGTTCAGTGAGTTTAGCAACATCTGATTGACATGATTAATTCAAATATATTAGATGTGCAGATGGTTTAATTAGATACCCAGAAGCAGGCAATATCATGACGGACAGTGAACAGCCCTGAGGTCTTAAATTCAAATTATAACAGGGGCCACGGGTGGTTTTGTTCATTAGTCTGAGGGTTGCAACCCTGAAACCTTTATATATATTGATACAATATTAAGTCAAAAGGGAAGAGAATTGTGCTATGCAACTTAATTGCAAAATTAAAGTACAGGTAGTCCTTACCATAGTTCATTTGTTGACCATTAAAAGTTACAAGGGCACTTAAAAATGTGACTTATGCCCATTTTTCACACTTACAACCGTTGCAGCACCCCCATGGTCACATGATCAAAATTTGGATGCTTGACAACTGACTCAAATTTATGACGGTTGCAATGTCCTGGAGTCATGTGATTCCACTTTTGCGACCTTCTGACAAACAAAGTCAATGGGGAAGCCAGATTCATTTAACCATGTTACTGATTTAGCCACTCTAATGTTTCATTTAACAACGGTGGCAAGAAAGGTCGTAAAATGGAGCAAAACACACAATACTTGCCTCGCTTAGCAACAGAGTTGTTGGACTCAATTGTGGCCATAAGTCAATGACTACCTGTACTTTCTTGGCTTTCTACTTTAGCCACAACAAAGGATCTGGGTTAGTATTGCCATTGGAGTTGGGCCCGTAATGGAACATCCTTGTGTGGAGAGCTGCTAAGAGGACCAAAAGCTGTTTGCTCTGTACAAGAGACCTTGAGAACAACACTGCAATGCAAAAGGGCTGAAATCCCAGGCAGAGGTACCTTCCCCCTCCCCCTTTCTCTGCAGTAGGCTTGCAGATCCTGCCCACCTCCCCCAATACCTGACCTCTCCTCCACCTGAAGGATGCAGAGAGAGGGACAAAGGAGCAAGGTCATCGCCACTGTGACATCTTCTCTGCTGCAGCTTTATATGAGAAGCAAAAGCAGGTCAAGAGGCTGCTGCATCCCTAGCCAGCTCCCACATTAAAAAATAGGATAAAAGGCAAAAAACAAAGAGCACAATAATTAATTTTACTTGAATGGGCAAATGAAAATGCCTGGGATGGCTGTACGTGGCCTCTGACATCACTTTGTGGCTCATCCAGGACATCTTCTGATTGCATGGCTGAAATTCAGCAGCCACGTTTTCTTTCTGGTTTTCAGAGATACCTTTTGCTGCCTTTGGCTACTTAAAGCTTGTATAGAGAATTGATTCTGATGATAATTGTGGTGCAAAAAAAAAAGTATTTGAGCCTGTAGGAAATTAGCACTCACCCCTCTCCTAGACAAATGAAATATTTTAAGAAATATTTAAAAAGGCAGAATATTATATTTCCCTGGATGAGAAATGGAGAAACATGTTTTAAAGACAAAGCTTCCTGCCTTCCCCCACCTTTGTCAATGGGCCAGAGGCAGAAACTCATTCCCTCAACCTTTGTCAATGGACCATCATCTGCAACACAAAGGACCCATCCAGCAACAGAAACTGCCCACATGGCACCTGGGAAGATTACATCAGCCAGCAAGGCTAACTAAGACCCCCGCCCCCTGGAAGTCTCACAACCAATCAGGATACATTTCTTATACAGGAACAAGAAATTCTGAGGTGGGGCACAACAGAGGGCATAAAAAAACCAAGGCACTCCTAGCATCTTGCTCTTCTTTTTTCTACTCAGGAACTCAAGCCATGTGATTCTGTTCAGGAACTCAAGCCTGTGATTCCTGTCCACCATTAAACCATCTTTCCAAGCAGTCTCCATGTTTCCAATGTCTTTTTCCCCACTTGGAACTGAACCCAGATGGACATTTCTTCCAACAAGCCTTAATGAAAATATTGGCAATTACCAAGTTGGTGCGCTATTATTATTTTTATGTAAAATATAGTGCTATATTATATTAAGTAAATTAAAAGGACCCTGTTAAAATTTTTGACATTGTCCCTACTCCTCTTCCCTATGGTTGGATCGTGATCCTTAAGAATCCCCTTAAGAATTTCTAAGCACGTGCATATACAGTAATTTAAATATCTGTTGTTTTTAGTTAGTGGTGCTTATCTGAAGTTATTATTGCAATGCATGATTTATAACTCCAATACCAGTAAAAGACCTTTTCAGAAAATTAATTCTAGCAAGTGACATGCCGGGGCTACCCAGGGTGCTAACTTACATCCTCCCTTTCAAAGTCTTGTCTTTCAACCTTCCTTCATTGCTCAAAAGGTCAAAGCCGCCTTAAGGCAAACAACCTCTTCTGAATTAAGATAGATTGACTTTCTTAGCAGAAAGCTAACACTTGAGGCGCAGCCAAGACTCAGCAATGGGCTTGTTGTGGAAGAAGATGCTAAACTGGCAATTTTAGGGAATTTGGCTGGCACCATCTACAAAGCAGAAGCAATTTCCCTCAGTTGCTATGGGTAGCAGACTCGGACAGAAAATCATGGTAGGATGGAAAAAGATCCCAAACACACTGAAATAGTAGAAGGGCTTCAGTTAAAGAAGTTGAGAGAACAGCCTTGCCAGTGCTACTAATCAAGCAATGCCAAAGGAAACTGACTTGTTCCTGGTCTCTTCATATTTGCATTTCTATTTTCAAAATCGGAATATTTTTCTCACTGAACAGTACTTACACAGTTTTTACTGTGTGTGGTATTTGCACTGGTTTTCCTTTACTGAGGCATAATTCCTCTGTTGCTACATAATTTCAGGTCATTGTCATTAAGAACATTTGGATGCTTGGGAAAATGAATAAGGAAACCAGTCTTTATTATCTTACCTTCTCCAGGATTTTTAGGATTTATTTTTTTTATGCGCCATTTATTTTGATCCATACCCATCCAGGGACTAGTTTTCTCTTTGCTCATAACACACAATGCCATACAGGATGACTAGGGAGAAAGAAGGTCGGGCAGTCTTGGTGTAAGCTAAAAGCTTTCCAGCCAGTGAAGAGGGACAAGGGAGTTGCTGCAAATGCATAATAGGTGTTCCCAAAAACCTAATTATAGGAAATGAAAATACAAATCAGGAGGAATGGAGTTTCTGTTGCTTTTACAATGCACAGAGTGTTTTGAGGCTATATAGGAACCTGGGCTATCTCAATCATAACTGGGATGGGGGGGCAGTGGTGCTATTCAGCAGGTTCTGGAGAACCGGTAGCAGAAATTATGAGTAGTTCAGAGATCTACTGGGCTGGCCCCGGGAGTGGGGTGGGAATGGGGATTTTGCAGTATCCTTCCCCTGCCACGCCCACCAAGCCACACCATGGCCACCAAGCCACATCCACAGAACCAGTAGTAAAAAAAATTGAATTCCACCACTGATGGGGGGGGGGATATTTTTTTTATTTTTTTGTATTGTGTTGTATTGTATTGTATTTTCTGTATTGTGTTTTTACTGCTTGTAAGCCATCTAGAGTCACTACGAGTGAGTAGGCATCCATATAAATTTCCATAAATAAATAAATGAAATTTATATGCTGCCCATCTCACTATCCAAAGTGACTCTGCGCAGTTCACAATACAGTAAAAACATAAACATAAAAACTTTAACGAGAATTAAATAAAACTAAGAGCAGAAACAGTATTGAGGTGGGAGCTTCTCTATTGCTCCACCAACCATTTCTAGCATAATGCCCCACTGAGGCCCCCTGCCAACAGTACAAAGGCAGGGCCAGATTTTAAGCCTTTCTGGAAGGCCAAAAAGGTGGGGGCAGATCTCACACTTCTGGAAGCAAAATTTCCAAAGAGCCATGGCAGAAAAGGCTCTTCTAGACCCCATCAGTTGGAATTCCTTGACTGACAGGATCTGCAACATACCCTTTCCACCAGAGCGAGTGGGTCTTAGTCCCTGAATCATACTGAACATGCTCTGTTAAATTGGTACTTGTGCCAAAGTAGCGACATTCACTGGCTTGGCAACCCAGCCCCAAATGGAGGCTGGGCGGGATGAAGGGTGGCAATGGTAAGCTGGCTTTGTGCAGTATCCTAGGGGACATGAAAGAAATTATGGAGATGCTTGCTTAATACAGTCCTCGAGGTTTCCATCTGAGTTTTGCCCTTTAATACTGAAACTTTGATCCTGGATCAAAGGATACAGTAAAATGTGACTTTCAGTTTTGCTTGTTCATTTTCATCTAATACTTGGGGATGGTCTTTTTTCTCTCAGCCCTAGGAAGCGGTCCATGGCAAACCACTTCCGAAAAGGTTGCCAAGAAAAATGCAGGGGCTTGTCCACGGAGTTGTCAGGAGTCAAGACTCACTCAAAGGCAGAGTGGATTGGGGTTTGTTCTGAATTGCAGTGAATAAGATTGTTTCCCCTGCCTTCTAGTTAGAAACAGTAATGCTTAAGGCAGGCAACTGGGCTTTTTTTTTTTTAAATGGAATTCATTGTTCTGTAGTTATACAATTGCAACCTCCATGAACAAATATACTGGAGTTAATTTTCCCCCAAGCAGAACAGCTGTCAGTACTCAGCATTTGGAAGGGTGTAATCAATGTAAATGTCCTTCTTGGATTGTTGTTGTTTTTTTAATTTTTCCAGAGTAGTGGTGGAGAAAAAGGGAGGGAATAGAGCTTGTCTTTGCTGCTTTAAAGATAAAAGTCTGGAAATATATCACATGTTAGTGTAACTTCATGATTTATGATACTTGAACAAGGCATCATTAAGCTGGTTTAAAAAAATTCATACAGTTCCTTGATTTCTTTCTTTTTTTTTTCATCTGGACATAGGAGAACTAAAGTTTCCAATTCATTTGCTGACTTCCTATAGGGATATTGAGAACTCCTACTTTCATAGTGCTTCCTGATTTTAGTTTAAAATCTCCTGTTGGAATGTCATCTGTAAATCCAGAAATGTTGGGAGTTGTCAGGGTAAAAGCTAAAGAACCAGGGACTCCTTGGCTGCAAATAATTTGTGGAGTTTTGTGCAAGCAGTTGCAAAGCCACTAGGCTTAGCCAAAACTCTAATTAATAATTCTCTTATAGGGGGGGCCTAATGACACGCTAGAGAAGGAATTTTAGGGAGGGCTTTTTTTCACCAGCTAGACTCTCAGTAAGGCTGCCCTCCTATTATTTGTTTTGAGAGTAATTTAAAGCAATAGGACTTGTTTCTGAATACACATAAATAGAAGGGGCTATCTGCTATATCCAAAATGATATTACCAGATAGTCCTCATTTGGACAATAATTTGCACCAGCAACTCAGTGATTATGTTCATAATTTTACACAGAACAATGCATACCAAATGACTGTAATGGCAAACAGGGAGAGGAGACGTTGCAAAGGCAAATGTGGGCAATTGTCACAAAGTCACTTTCTGCAGTCATAACTGCAGATGGTTGCTGTTTGAGGTTGTCGCTAAGCAAGGACTACTGGTAAACTAATATTATTGCTGTTTAGTGACGCTTCTAGAGATGAGACTTGAGAGGAATACTCCAAAACACATCTTTAAAAAATAAAATTAATGATCGTTTTTAAAATTACTATTTACATTTACATTTAATCATAGACATTTATCTTGTAAACAGACAAAACTCCTGGAATAATCCAAACATCTCTGCCTTTTTAAATTCTTGCAACGAAAAAAAAAGGGTTGTGCCAAAATACAATGTTTTAACAACTGTTTTATTACTTTGATAAACCTGAAAATCTTTTGGGTGTAATTTGTCACAGATCCTGCCCTCTCTAAAGTATGCCTTTAGTAATGAACAAAATAGAAGAACTATTTTCTTTGGTAATTCTGTGCAATATTTCTTTAGGATTACTGCAGATAGAACTGCAGTTGATTTCTTAAAATATTATTTAAGTTTGAAGCAAGGGGAACGCTTTTATTCACTGCTTGATAAACCGATTAATGTTTTAGATCCAAAATTGTAACTATAAACATTTCTGTGTGAAGTTCCTCTCAATATAATTAGAAAGCATTCCAGATCCAAGACCATATCTCTATGATGGACACCTCTGGCTGAGTAAAACTAATGATTCAGAGGATCTGTCCAGTTCAAGAAATTACATGTCATTTGGCGTGAACATGAGAAGCAAGACTGGGCCAAATCACATTTGCTTGGTGAGCTCATATTTGTCCCGTGGCTGGAAACATGCTTCATATTTTCCATTTTAAATGCAATGTATCTCTGTCCATTATTTGTGTGTAAGCACAAATATAAACATGTTGGGGGCAATACTATAGCTACTGTAAGGTCCCAAAATGTACTTGAGTCACCAGAATGCCAAAGAGAGAGACTCAAGAAGAGGCTTGGAAAAATATCAACTTTAATTTGTACAAAGAGCTGGGTAGACCATACCACTACATACAGACATACAGAAGAGCATGCAGTGAAAGACCACACCTTGGGGAAGGTATGGTGTCCTTTTATACCTTCAGAGGCATCAGTGTAGTACCCAATTCTGGCCCCCTGACCCATGCCTTCTTTTGGCAGTGCAGCAAGGAACAGGGGCATTGAGTGCTTAGCAACAGAGGGGCTGAGTGCTTAACAACACAGGTTCAGGCTCGCAGTTTTACAGAAAAACAAGATAACAGATTATGTAAGTTAGATCACTGGTAGAACCATATGGCAGAGGCAATTCCAATTCTTAGCAAAGCAATTCTTCCAGAAGCAAAACAGCAAGTTATCATTATGTTCCAGTAATTCTACTTATTCTACTATTATTATGTCCCTACACTACTTTGCTAAACCAAAAGTCTGCTGGGAAATTTGAATTTAATCAACCACTACCTAACAAGTGAAACTTTTGGAGTAGGCAGTTGGCTCCGTTTAAATTAAACTTCGGGATATTTTTTGTTGTCCTTTTGATGTACTTTTCATAAATAACAGTGAATTATTTAGATGCGTCTTTTATACAAAACAGGAAGGTCCTTCATTTAAAAGCCCACATATTCACCCACTAATATAGAAGTATAATGCAGCTCTTACTCAAGTCATTGCCAGAAAGTTTAAGTCTGCTTTGGCAAGATGGGCAGCATATAAGTTTGGTAAATAAATAAATATTTAGTTGGTCCCAGTTATTTATATATTCAACCAGAATTAAATGTTCAGGATAAGGCATTTGTTTGTCTTTACATTGGAAATAATATTTAGTAGTGCCCTGCAAAATAGCAGCTTATCAGATTCAACAGTAAAATTCAAGAACCAGCACAAAATATCTCGCTTCAGTACAACTGACTGTCCCATAATCTGATGCTTCAGATTAATATCACAACAGATCAGACTGAAGAAAGAAACAAACACTATAATTCTATCTGTGCCCATTCAGAAGTCGCCTCTGTTGAATTTCATGGTGAGACTCAACTTAGAAGAAAAGAGACAATAAATTTACAGGACTGCATCAGATCCATGGGTGTATACAGTGATGGGATTCAACCAGTTCGCACCACTTCGGCAGAACCGGTTGTTAAATTGCTGGCTGCCCCACCCCTCCCCTTCCTGACCCTTCCAGAAGTAATCCCGCGACCTGTTTTTGCTCCCAGGAGGCTGCAGGGAGGCCTACTAGGCCCAAAACGGGGCATAGGGGGCCGGTGCCCCCCGCAACTTGTTTTTTGCTCCCAGGGGGGTGCAGGAGGCTGAGTGCTGCCTGTCATACCCTCTGGCCATGCCCACCATGGCCACACCCAGCCAGCTGGTCATTAGAACCGGTTGTTAAATTATTTCAATCCCACCACCGGGTATATATATTCAGAAGTAAAGGTGGGATAAAAATCTAATAAATAGTCTATTTTATCTATTCAGTGGGATTCACTGAGGAAAGTGTCCATTCAGTTGCAAGATAGGAGTAAATCACTTGTGAGGCTCTCCAGGAGTGAAATGGATAAGCCTGACTAGGTGGCTCAGTGGCTAAGACACTAAATTTGTTGATCAGAAAAGTCAGCAGTTTGGCGGTTCAGATCCCTAGTACAGGTCTCCTGTGTGAGCAGGGGGTTGGATTAGATGATCTCCAAAGTTGCTTCCAACTCTGTTACTGTACAGCTACATAAATTTAAATAAATAGCATAGAATTGCACTGCGGTTTTTTTTAAAGATAGTCACAGGGTGAATCAAATGGAGCAATGCTGCAGTGGCATCCAGGACAGATTTTGGACAATTTCCCAAACCGGCTTCCTGAAATGAACTTGCTAATTATCACCTTTAATATGAATGAGTATATATCAGTTTGTTCTGGACAGAACATGATGACTTGAAATCCCTTGACATTTCTTGACCTAGAAAGGCAGCTGCTCTATTTGCTAAAAAATTCCACTCAGGGGAAAGAAGAATATAGGTAGTCACTACTGCAATTGAGGCCAAAATTTCCGTTGCTAAGCAAGACAGTTATTAAGTGAGTTTTGCCCCATTTTAGGACCTTTCTTGCTACAGTTATTAAATGAAATCACTGCAGCTGTTAAGTTAGTGTCACAGTTGTTAAGTGAATCTGGCTTCCCCATTAAGTGAAGGTCGTAAAAGGTGATCATGTGACCTGGAAACTGCAACTGTCATAAACATGAGCCAATTGCCAACTGTCTGAATTTTGATCACATGACCATAGGGATACGGCAATGGTTATAAATGTGAAAAATGGTCCCAAGTCCCCTTTTTTAAGCTCCATTGTAACTTCAAATGATCAATAAATGAATGGTTGTAAGTCAAGGACTACCTATGGTAGTCTACATAATAATAATTCTACATAATAATAATTCTACATACTAATTCTACAGAGGAATTATTTAGTCTGTCATCAGCAACTCTATAACTGTCTGGTTTGGTTCTGCAACCCAACAAGACAGAAACAGACTTCAGAGAATAATTAGAACTGCAGAAAAAACAATTGCTACCAACCTGCCTTCCATTGAGGACCCATATACTGCACGAGTCAAAAAGAGGGCTGTGAAAATATTTACAGACCCCTCACATCCTGGACATAAACTGTTTCAAC
>JANHZT010000753.1:59699-82441 GCA_032468215.1 Stegonotus admiraltiensis
TTTACTACCGGTTCTGTGGGTGTGGCTTGGTGGGCATGGCATGGCTTGGTGGGTGTGGCTTGGTGGGCGTGGCATGGGAAGGATACTGTAAAATCTCCATTTCCTCCCAATCAGGAGGCAGAGAATAGATGGGGGCGGGGCCAGTCAGAATTTTTATTACTGGTTCTCCGAACTACTCAAAATTTCCACTACTGGTTCTTCAGAACTGGTCAGAAACTGCTGAAACCTACCTCTGATCTTATTGCATATTGAATTGCTGCTATGACAGATAAGTTTAGTTGACTTTCCTATTGTATACAGAGTACCTATAACTTTAGTTATATTTCAGTTCTTTTTCTGCATATTATTTGAGATGCTAACGCTAGTCCTTTAATAATCTTATTTATTCTGAATACTGATAGAAATTGACATTTTAATGCTTGACAGTTTGTAATATTACACAAATAAAAATAATATTTAAACTAGTATCAACAAACTAACTTAAAATTCATTTTAAACAAATTTACTAAATGTTCTAAAACAAATCCAACACAGAAGTGGAAGTAATGCAACTTTTTTATAGGATCGCACTAACTATAGCAGTAAATTATGTTAGACATTTTTTAACTGCAGACCTTAAAAGATATATATTTTAAAGGGTATTTTTCATTTGCAAAAGTGAGAGCCAAATATCTTCCAGTTATCTGTTAGATAAACTGCAGCGTGCCATTATTTTTAAGCAAGCTGTGAAGAATTAAGACAATATGTGAATATGTTAAATGGAAAGCTATGGCATAACAGAATTATAGCTTGTGTGCACAAGCCATATGATGCAATCTAACAAAATATTCTGAATATTTTCAATTCATACTTAGGTTAAGAAACTATGAAATAAAATAAAATGTTACCCTATTTTGCCCGAAATAAGACATCCCCTGATAATAAGCCCCATTGGGCTTTTGAGTGCATGGCAATAAAGCCAAGCACTTATTTCAGGGTTCAGAAAAATATAAGACAGGGTCTTATTTTGGGGAAAACACGGTATAACTCATTGTGGGTGAACTTGAAAATGTTTGGCTGGTCTTGGTAAATTCCTGGATAGGAAAGTACCAGATTGTACCAGAACAGTACCAGTACCAGAAGTACCAAATTCACCGGATTGCAAGCTACACTGGGAAGTCAAAAAATATCCAAAGACAATGGTAAACTACTTCCATGCTGATAGATAACACCATGATTTTGCTATATTTTTAAATAGAGAATTATATTTATTTCTGAAAAGCAAAATGACAAATTAACAATAATAACCCAGAATTGTTACTGTAAAAATCTTCTAGCTAGCAGCCAAAATTCATGTATTCTTGTAAATAATTTAGGCTTCTTAGTAAACAGCATCAAGTGGACCAAGACAAGACCATAAGATTTTACAAAATTGTTGAACTGAGATACCTTTTACAAGTAAGAAACATATGGGTTTTTTTTCCCTTTGGGGGACATTACATGTGTTTTTAAATAATCCTGCATGTACATTTATTAGATTTGCCCAGCAATGTAATTAAAAAGTTATTGGTATAATACTTCAATTTCAAGTGAGCAATGGTATCATTGAACAGAAACCCATAAACTGATTTGTCCTGACTTTTAACAAACAGAAAGAGTTCCAAGATAAACAATAGTAGGTGAAAGATATAACACTCTAACATTAAAGAATATAAACATCAGAGAAATAAGAAGCTAACAAAAACAATTTCGAGAATGAGAATTTCTCCTGCTCGTTTCTGAAAATATCTAGATACTGAAGATAACCACTGGTTAATCTCTGCTCAAGAGTGTTGCATTTTTTAAAAAGGCAAAACATTTGACATGATGAAAAGTAAAGATAACAATTTATTACAGGTATTCTATGCACTTCATAGTATTTTTGATGCAATTGTTTTGTTACTTTCATGCTACTGATTGCAGGTGAAATTGAGGCCGATGTCAGAATATGTATTTAACTGGGGTCAAAGTAATGTGATAGATAAAATCCAAAATCCATAGAGGCTAGCTGAAATTGCACAAAATTCACTGCAGGGTTTTGAGTTTCAAGAAGTCATGATTAAACAAGCATGTTAGAAAAAATGCCTGATTTTGGAGCCATGTCATATTCTTAGCTCTAATTTTGAATCCTAGTTCCTCGCTGATGTATAGGCATTAATGCTTCTCACAAGTTGATATCAATAAACATAACTTGTGAATGAACTTCATGGATTATTCTGCCAGGGGAAACAGCTAAGCGAGGTATGGAAGCATCTTCTGCTTTTTATTTACCCAAAATACTTGAATCAGGCTTACTATTATTCTCCAAAGTACCTGAGGGCAGGACAAGAAGCAACAGATGGAAACTAATTAAGGAAAGAAGCAACCTAGAACTAAGAAGAATTTCCTGACAGTTATAACAATTAACCAGCGGAACAACTTGCCTCCAGAAGTTGTGAACTTTCCAACACTGGAAGTTTTTAAGAAGAGATTGGACAACCATTTATCTGAAATGGTATAGGGTTTCCTGCTTGAGCAAGGGGTTGGACTAGAAGACCTCCAAGGTCCCTTCCAACTCTGTTATTCTATTCTACTAGTTACTCTCAAACAAGCTAGGAATTGGAAATCAAGAAAAAAACATGTCTTTTAATGCTGGATCATTAGCAGGAAACTTTCTGGTAAATTACCAAGTTTATTTCTGGTAAATGTTCTGTGACTGATCACCTCCACTATGATAAACATTTTGTGAAGACTGTAGCTAGGTATGAGATCACTCTTGACAAATTCTCAGCATTTTAGGAGTGCCCTCTAATTCAGAAAGGTTTGCCTACTCCAGGTTAAAGAGGTATCCACTGGCAGGAGAAACAAAGCATGTTTCTTGCAAAAGTTTATTCCCATGTTATGTGAACTAACTTTAAACATTTTTAGTCACAGTGATCTTATCCTCTTGTATCTATCTAATTTTTTAAAATGGATTAAAAATGGATAAAAAGTCAAAACAAACAAAGGAAACTTGAAAGAAGAAGAGCCATCCTGTATAGAAAGAGAATTAAAGATGATTTAGAGCAGGCTGTGTATTTAGTTACTACTTAAATGGTTTATTGTAGCATTCCTCCAAGGCCCCTTCCCCCCTTTATCCTGGCATTCAATTCAGGAGTCTTTTGACAGTCTATATTTACAGTTGTGACTCCCAGCTGCCTCTTAGAATACTTTCATTGACATTCAGAAAAATCAAGGCTATTTTTGCTTTTGAAATGGCTAACTTGCCCTATTGTATCCCAGGTGGGATTATTGCCAGACTTTTTCTTTTTAAGCAGCTCTGCCAAATCAGAAAAAATTGACATGCTAAGAAATCTTGGCTCAGCGATCAGATAGAGTATTATTAAAATGTATTCTTTCAACAAAGCACTTCCGTTATTTGCACTGAAGCAAGACTGAAGCATTTGGGTTGCATAATATTTATAAATTTAATGGTCATAATGTCCATTTTATTTTGGGGGTAATTTGATAGTTAATTAGATAGAGCTCAAAATAGCACCTACCACATGGCAGTGTTGATTCTCCACCATCACTTTATCATCTGGTGGCTGGGCTAGTCAGGCGAGCACAGTTAGCATCACACAAAATATGATAACAGATTAGTAAAGCAAATGATGATAAACACACAAACTTAGCGTTTTCTTCTGTCTGGCTGTTATGTGCAAAAGGAGTTCCTTTGGAAGTGTACAGTATAACAATGTTTATTTGTTTAAGTTATAAGAATACCCATCTCACATCTCCATGAGATGTCCTTGTCAAACCTATTTTTGCAGTGATATCTTCTGGATCTGAATAGGTGTAAGAGAAGACACGTGATAGGGATTCCATTTATTAGACACAAACATTTTTTAGAAACATGTTGTGGAAGCAGGAAAAGTAATTATATGAGATGTGACTTCAAGATTGGCTTGGGTTGTTTGAAAGAACACTTTAGGATGGTGTTGGTACTTACTTTTTCTTAGTACCTTGGAAACTAGTAGATATTAAAATAATTATTTTAAGACATATCAGCTTTTTAAAAACAAGATATACCCAAGTGTTGATACTGACTTCAAAAAACCTGAGAGGTTAACCTGAGAATTAATTATTGTGTAAATGCCATGGAAACATACCATAAAAACCAACTAGAGTTCTACATGTCAATCTATAGGAAGTAAATTTAATTGAATTCCTTCTTATTAAACAAGTACAGATTTACACTCCTAGAAAAACTTGATAACCTTGATCATTCTTTACCTATTGTTATAATAACACCTTAAAATACGGTTGCTGGGAAAGAGGAGGAAACTGAGTCGCCCTGTCTCCCAACATTTCCAAGCAGAATCCCTGCTTTAGGAATTTCTGGACCAAAGAAGAAAGACAGGAAACTTTTCAATTTCCCATGAGCCTTAGGGCAGATTGCTGGTTTCCAATATAGAATACAGCACATTTTGGCACTATTGTTGAGAAGGGTGGACAATCCACCTTCTTTTTTAACAGCAGGAAACCAAGTTCTCTTGGTTTCTCAAGGATGATCAGCTAGCTAGCTGGTGGAAAAATTGACAATTCATTGAGCCTTTGTGACTGAGGATGCTCCCAGTCCATAGGCCAAAGTTTGTTTACACATACCACTAAGATGGTTTTTCTTTCTATTCATTTACTTTAGAAAAAGAAGATGAATACACTGCCAGGAAAAATTAAATACGATTTTTAATAAAGCACATTTCATTTATCTGAATACTACCTGCAGAGCGAGTTGTTTCCTGTCTTTAAAAGGTTCCCTTGGTGAATGGTTCCTTTGAATGCATCTCTCTTAATTAAATCAGTATTTGGAATAGAAGGACCATTCACTCCCCCCTCCCTCCCTTTCCCTACTTCCTACCCTGATCTGTCAGCTAACTATCTTGATAGTCCTCCAAATAGTTGTCTTTAATCTTCATAGGATTTTGAAAGTTTCCACATTAAACTGCACTTTGTTTAGACTTTAATTATTTTGTTTATAATGCAATCCAGTGCAACTTTTCTGTGGTATATAAAATTGTGTTTTACCCCTTATTGGAAAGCAATTGGAATTGCTGTTTGCAAATCACTTATGTGCAAAAATGAATTTTCTTTTAAATTATTGCTTTTACCCTTTTGGAAGGGGGATCTTGTAGAACTGTGTTGTATGCACATTTAATTCCTATTAAGTTTTCAAAGCAGCCTGCACATCTCTCACCAGTGGGATGTCCTTGGAATTCTGCATATTCATCGCACGTACCACAGTCACTTTCCCCTCCCAAGTATTCCTCCCAGTTCATTCACCTGAACACAGCTGGGGGGGGGGATTTTGGAAGAGAAACATGGACTAATCAAGCCAGAGGTCTGGATTGGGTAACTCTGTAAATAGTCTTGAAATCCTAGGAAATTATACCCAAGGAAATTAATTACTTGTCAGTGTATACAAAAAAAACCCCAAAACCCATCTGAATGTAGCCATACTGAATGGGGGGTCGTGGGTAGCTGTATTTTATATTTAGATAAAGGTTCCCCTCGCACAGATGTGCTAGTCGTTTCCAACTCTAGGGGGCAATGCTCATCTCCGTTTCAAAGCCGAAGAGCCAGCGCTATCCGAAGACGTCTCCGTGGTCATGTGGCCAGCATGACTAAACGCCAAAGGCGCATGGAACGCTGATACCTTCCCACCAAAGGTGGTCCCTATTTTTCTACTTGCATTTTTTATGTGCTTTCGAACTGCTAGGTTGGCAGAAGCTGGAACAAGTAACGGGAGCTCACCCTGTTATGCGGCACTAGGGATGAAAGAGAATTATGTTATTTAATGTATGTCATGATTCCAGCAATTGGCTTTAATCCAGCCTCTTCAAACCTATGATCAGTATAGTCTGTGGATTGTCATGTGTTTCTATGATGAAATTTGAAAACTGGGTCATTGTTGATGCCATATTACCATTATCATATGTTCTTGAAAATAAAGATTTGTTGGGAAAATATTGTGATTGAAAAAAAACCATCTTTCTGATGCTGGAGAAAGTACCGTAGATTTATGTGCATGCAGGCCTAAGTTGTTGGGTTTTTTTGCTTTAATTTGTCACAGATATCAAGAAAGTTAAACAGTTAATGTATTCCCCCTTTCTCCCATTTGTCCTTCTCTCCAGTCATCCATGACTTCCTTTGCCTGTTCAGATATCTGGTAAACTGTGCATCATGAAGTGCTTCATGGATGATACCAAAAACCCTGAATTGTACCCAGAGAGCCAGTGCAGCTCACAAAACAATGATGTTACATGAGCATACCGTGGTGTGCTCCAAATTGTCTACATCATTGTCTTCTGGACCAGTTAAAGCTTCCAAGTATGTTTCAAAGTAGAGTGAATTGCAATTGAGCAAACAGGTTGGGGACTAAGCCTTAAAATATAATTAAGGGTTCCATTACTGGAGTTAACCAGCACTGAAATCACTGAACTGAATATCAAATTACAAAAAAATAGAATTCAATAAAGGAGTAGACAGAATTTTAATTAAGGAACATTTTCTTTCTTGTTTTCTTGTAATGGTGTACCAGTATGTACCTCATCGTCATTTTATTAAGGCATCTCAAATAAGTTGCAGCTGCAGTGTTTAAATAATCTTGTAAATTTTCATAGCACATTCCATTGGTGGAATGTCAAAAAGCTGCATGCTTGTCATTTAGATTTTTAAACATCATTTAAATACATACAATTCTTTTATTATACACTAATCTGTGTGATAAAAGGAATATGTTGCCTCATTTCAGCAAAGGAATATATAAGCATGGTTATGTTTCTTTTCTGCCACTATATCTGTCTAGTTAGCATTAAATGTGTTATGTGGACAAGTTCACTGAATGAGGTCAGCCAACATCTGAAAGCTGGTCCTTTTAAGCTAAAAACATTAAAGCATCTTCTTAGCATAGAAATAATATTATTGTTATTTTAATGGCCTAGAGTGCATATTTGTGTTATAAAGTTAAACTATTCCTTGTAAGACATGTGAGTTTAAATCAGATTTTGAAGTTTGTTAATATGAAATTTATCTGGAGAGATTCTTTGACAAAGAAAACTCCAGAAATATTGTCAAAAAACAAATCTTTGAACCAGATTCATTTCCAATGATTATTCTAACTAGGAATTGCTTCCACCCATGCAAACCTTTAGAACGGAACATTGGCTTAATGTGCCTTGCAAAATAGATTGTAAAATACGTGGATAATTTTTAAGAAAAAAGTTTTAGAAAACCAGAGCAATTTTGAACTGTAGTTTTCACTTGTACTCTGAAATATACACCAGAAGAGTCAATGTGATCTGATAATATTTCTAATCAAAAATAAAAGTTGATTGTTTTGTCTGGGTTTATTCTCAGTAGTCACTGCTGTTTTTTTGTTAATATTTTTTTATTGTTTTTATGTGAAGTTGGCTACCCAGAATCACATTCCAGAGATGGACAGTCCTATAAATCAATTTAATGACTGAAATAATTAGACAAACTTCATTGAACTTGCTAGGATTTATTTGCAGTTGACTGTGCATAAGATTTTATTAACACAAAATTCCTCTAAACCCTTTATAGACCTTTCCTACATTAATTTATCTAATGGCTTTCTAGAGTTCTGAAAACAGGAGGAAAAAATCCCTATTTTCCTTTTTCCCTTGATTTTGTAAAATTCAACTATTTTATAAGCTTTAAGCTAAAAAGTCTCAAATATTCTGTCCATTGGATGGATATTCAAACACTGACAACACATTTCTTCTTGATTATCATTTAAATTCTGTAATTACATTTCCCTTCAATTGTTGTATAACTTCTCTGGATATAAAAGTCTTTTGCTATAGAGATGCACCTTCATCTCACAAGAAGCATAGGAAAAATAAACTCAGAAGTAGCACTACATTTGTAGTTATGCTGCATCTATATTGTTGTTTGGGGTTATGCTTGAATATTCTATAATGACTGAGTTCATTTAATGTACTCATGCCCTGGAATTGTTCCTGACTGGTTTAAATAAGCATGTCTGCTTGTTTGGCAAAACTTTATGAATGGTTAATTCTCTTTCCTGATTCCAAAAAACCTCACACACCTGGACTCCTAAATAAACAGATGGTAATCTATGATGTCAACTCTTTGTCATAACAATTAATGAGTCAGTTGGTTTCAGTGGGTCTAGTAGTTTACTCATTAGGCTTTTTGAATTCATTCCACCCAGATAAAGACTTGCCACTGTGATGGCTGTATGCCCACTAAATGTTTAACTGTTCCCAAAACTGCTGAGCTTTGCCCTATATGACAATCAAACTTTCGTAAGATTGCCATCCTTCACTACAATAGCTTGTGAGTAGTGCTTGATCAAGATATTGTGCTCCAGGGATGGTGCTCACATCTGCCTTTGTGAAACTTTCCCACCCCAATATTCATCTCTGCTATGAAAGAACCAAATCAGAAGGCTCTCATATTACTGTTATGGATAGACAGCAGAGAAGAGGGCTGAAAGCACTATAAAAGAAGATTGCCGTGGCAATTAAATCTCTACTTCAAAACTAGGCAGGTTGCCAATTTTTGCACTGGTCCACTTTAAATGTTTCAGTGAATCACTTGACTCTGTCAATAGACAATGGAAGAATATTCAAAGAGTGGGCAGTATTTAAATGTGGGTAAAGAGATTCAAGCTTGTCAGCCCTTCTGGTTAGGCTACATCAGAAAACAGAAGTCTCTAGAAATCTTGGATTGTGCATAAAAGTACAATGCTACAATATTCTAGCAGAATCTTGAAGATCTGCCAAAGTCCTTTCTACTGCAGCTTATACCTAATACAATCAAGGAGAAGTTGTTTTGCTTTTCTTTCTCACGCTTTCCCAAGACTCAAATATCTTTTTTCTAACACATCAGCATTCTCAATCTTACTCTGAGTCAAAGTGACATTCCACACAAAGCCTTAGTCCTCCTTGAATAGTAACTCTATTAACAATGCAAAACTTCCAGAGTGAGCATCATTCTAATTTGGCTATTTTAAAGGGAGAAGCAAAAATTGTAATGAAATGTTACTGCTTCTTTCTTAATCAGAGAACTAGGTTGCCTGCTCAGGGTTTCAACCAGTCATTCTGTTCAACCGGAGCAAGTCATTTCTTCCTCCTGGTGTTTTGATTTCCCAACTAACCTGCAATAGTCTGTGGCTAAGATGCTAAGCTTGTCGATCAAAAGATTGGCAGTTCAGCGGTTCGAATCCCTAGTGCCACGTAACAGGGTGAGCTCCCATTACTTGTCCCAACTTCTGCCAACCTAGCAGTTCGAAAGCATGTAAAAAATGCAAGTAGAAAAACAGGGACCACCTTTGGTGGGAAGGTAACAGCGTTCCATGCACCTTTGCTATTTAGTCATGCCGGCCAGATGACCACGGAGACGTCTTTGGACAGCACTGGCTCTTTGGCTTTGAAACAGATGAGCACTGCCTCCTAGAGTCAGGAATGACTAGCACATATGTGCAAGGGGAACCTTTACCTTTATCTTTATTAAGTCTACCTTTTTAGAAGAGTTTATTATGTGTGCTTGCAATCTTCAGGGATCGCCTGAACATGAGGGGATTTCCCTCCTGTTTATGAAGTCTCTTCTTGGCAACATCTTCATGAATTTGCTTTTAACAAGATTATGACTAAAAATGTTGCTAAATAAAATGTCATGTTTAAGTTAGATTCATTCCTTGATTTAACCAGGTTTTGAGCAATAAATGGTTGTATGGAATCCATTTTAGATGTACTATTATGCAGTATAAGGGACTTTAGGAGAAGGAAGAAATAATACTTTAGAGTATGGTCTAATAGTTTTTTTTTAAAAAAAACATTGCTTTAAAAAAATAACTTGGTGCATGGAGCAACAACTTTAACAAAGAAGGTGGTGGGAGAGAGTGGGGGGAGGGAAGGAAGGAGAGAGAGCAAGCTTGATTCCAGGTGATTATATCAACAAAGACATGTAATTTTTTGCTCCATTGCTATTTTATTCACACTACTGCTATTTTATAGTGTTTCATAATTAAACTGTCTGCTAATTCTATTATTGCAAATTGGAATCTGTCTTATGAGGGTAAGGCTCTGAAAGGCAAACTAAAAATAAAACATTGCCTTTGTCTCTCAAGTTAAAGTTCATTCAAATTCCCATTCATTAAAATCAGGTAACAGTTAAAGCTTGTTAAAAGAGATAAGTTTTGGGTGCTCTACCGAATATTTGTTGGTCAAAAATTTTAAACTGCCCAATGTGAGCGGTTACACTAAAGTGCACTTTGCATGGAGATATCTACAATAAAATAAAACCAATATAAATATTAGGAAGTTGCAAGGAGATCTTTCAAAACTACTGTAAAATAATATGAATTAAAAGGCAATTAAGAAGCATGGGAAAATAGAAAGGTCTTCACCAGGTTGACTCATAGGTAGAGAAACAGTGCTTGAAAGAGCATGAAAACCATTTCAAATTCTATTTTGCTCTTTAAGAGATGTTAAGATCCCCAGAGAGTCTTGTCACTTCTGTGCTGTCCTTGTTAGCCCAAACAGTTGAAACAAGAAGATCACAGCATGTTCTCCTGATTACCTTTCCTTCCTCCATGTTTCAGTGAACAACCTAACCGGTTGAAATGTGTATCCTAAGCTTCATGTTTTATTCTGAACAAACTGCAGTGCTCAAAATTCTCCAAGTGTCTCACTTTACTACATTTTGGCTTCATTTGAAAAGAACGGGATGATTTTCCTTAAATTACCTCAGGTATCTATAGGCAGTATTTTTGGCAGGAGAAATTTATTGCCCTAAATCCAGCCAAGAGTAACAAGGGCTTCTTCCCAGAGGATTTAAGTGGTGGACGCCATTGTATCATGAATTGGCTATGCTGAGTTCTATTTTTGAAGGTAAAGGTAAAAGTTCCCCTTGTACATATGTGCTAGTCGTTCCTGACTCTAGGGGGCGGTGCTCATCTCTGTTTAAAGCCAAAGAGCTAGCCCTGTCTGAAGACGTCTCCGTGGTCTGTGGCCAGCATCACTAAATGCCAAAGGTGCACGGAACGCTGTTACCTTCCTACCAAAGGTGGTCCCAATTTTTCTACTTGCATTTTTTATGTGCTTTTAAACTGCTAGATTCACAGAAGCTGGGACAAGTAACGGGAACTCACTCCGTTACGTGGCACTAGGGATTCAAACCGCTGAACTGGTGACCTTTTGATCGACAAGCTCAGCATCTTAGCCACTGAGCCACCAGGTCCCTCCGCTATTTTGTGAAAAGTCCAAATTCAATATGAATTAGGGCAATACATGAGCAACATGTAGTCCATCACTGTTCCTCCCACAACTATCTGGCTCCTTATCTTAACAGAATGACTCAGAAGAAAGATGTAAAACCAGTTTCTAAGCCAGTGAAGTAGTATCAGGAATTTAACACACTTACCTTTCTCAGTGAGATCAACAGGATGAGAAGTGCTTTATTTTGGCTGAACAGTCTGCCTTGCCTCTCTGCACAATCTAATTTAGGCCTGTACCATACATATTCCACCCAACTGAAAGTTAACTTCCTTGTCAGATCGTTATTAAAATTAAGCACTTAACTGACTGGGGGAGAAAAATGAAAAGACCGGTATATTAAGCATTATGTCCTAGCATCAACCTTTAATCCAATAAAAGAGAGTTTACATAAATCATAGTTTTCATTTCATTAAAAAAAATGAACAAGACTTGCTTCATGATAGAATGTTTATGAGGAAAAAATACTGTTTTAATTCAATATGTGCTGAATGAACTTTTTATTTGCTCCATTTTTTTCCTCCTAACTCAGTTACCTACTGTTGTGAAAGTTCTTGAAATTGCATTAGCTAAGCCAACATGCTTAATTGAGACATGGGGGCAGGATACAGGCCCATGGTACAATCTCTCTTACCCATACAAAAAAGGAAGCTAAATTTATAAGTCTTAACAGAACCAGTTTTGTTTAAGGTTAAACTAAATCCATCCCCCGCAAACTAATTCATCCCATGTCATGCAGACTACTTCCTAAAGAGCAATAAGACTGAGACAACTGACCTCCTGCCATTCTTTCTTCATGGGGTTTTAAGCCTTCCCCTCTTCCCAGTATACATGGGATATATGAAAGGAGGTCAGGATGGGATAGGTAGGGCCTTCTTATGTCTCTATCCCTGATTCTCCAACCCAGACGTTTGGCTACAAACTGCCTACAAGATACACAGTGGAAAACACTGGGGAGAAGCAGCAGCAGGAAGGACATTTTATGATGGCAGAGACGTCCCCAAAACTGCTATCCTGGGACTTCTGCAAGGATGCGACTATTGTTTTAGGAAGGAAATAACTGGGTATAATGGAAATGATAGAAAAAAACAGAACATTCATAAATAAGTTGGTTACTGCAAGACATATAATAGGAGGTGGTGCAACAATTCCCAACAAAATACAGTAAAGTTTTTGAATTTGATGTCCAGGCTTATTCCTAATGAGGAGGGAAAAAAATCTGTTACAACCCTGGTTTAATAGAAATAGTTACTGTCACGCTCTATTACCATTTCCACAAAAACTGAACTGTTTTTGTTTTGTTTTACTTTGTTTTGTTTTCTTTCTTTTTTTTTCTTGTTCCCTCAAGTTAGACTTTTTTTTCTGGCAACTAAATGGATAAGTCCCTGCAGTTTTCTTGGCTAGATTTACAGAGATGGTTTGTCATTGCCTCCTTCCTTGGGTTGAGAAAGAGTGACTGGCCTAAAGTAATCCAGTTGGTTTTATGTCTTAGGTGGGACTAGAACTCATGGTCTCCCAGTTTCTAGCCTGCTGCCTATATCAAACTGGCTGCTTTTAGTTTTCTTTTAATTTAGTTTAGGATGTTTTCTTTTGTTTAAATTGGTTAGACAGGAGTTGCCAAGTTGTGGAACTGATTCTGAATCCACTTCCTATATTGTAAAGGAGTGGGGTAAAGAAGGAAAGAATATTAAGGATTATGGTGGATAGGACAATTTACCTAACAGTCTTCCCCAACCTAGTTTCTTCCAGAGGAGTTAGATTTCAGTCCCCAAAATGGCCAATCAGCTTTTGGAGGGCATCAGGTGTGTGTGTGGAGGGGGGTGGTGTTGGTTTATTTGTTAGTATATTTCATTATGATCAGAAGTAGATATATTTTCTGTTTTGAAAAACTTGCATTTGGCTTGTACAAAAACACAAACAAAATGTTGGATTGCTTTAAAGCAGGGGTGTCAAACTCAATTTCATTGAGGATTGTGTTTGACTTTGGGGGGTCAGGATGGGCATAGCCAGCTCGATGTCACTTGTGCCGGGGGTGCCTGTGGTGGCCCAAACGCTCTGCCAGTGAAAACGGGCTCCCGAGCTCCGTTTTCGGCTGTGATGGCTTCCTGCAACCCTCTGCCAGTGAAAATGGAGCTGAGGAGGACTGCATGCAGCCCTCCTGAGCTCCATTTTCACTGGCAGAGGCACTGCAGGCTGGTCCTTCGCTATTTCCAGGGCAGCCCTGCTGGCCAGATCTAAGCACCCCGCAGACCAAATCCGGCCTTCAGGCCTTGAGTTTGACACCCCTGATTTAAAGCATCCGCCATAATGACTGGAATGCATGTGGAATGCATGTGGAATGCATGTGGATTTGCTTAAAAGCATTGATATATCTTGTTTGCCTCAAATTGGTGATTTCCAACTTATGGTGTATGTGCTGTATATGTGCTGCAGAAGAGAAGCAGGAGGATAGTGTTTAGAAATTACTATTCCCAGTACGTCTCTCAGCACCAATGCAAGATGTGCAAAGGTAAGCTAAAAGTAACACACAGGCAGTCAGCTTCAGGGAAAAGATTGGAAAGCCCTGATTTGGGGTTTTAAATGCCTATTTATTCAAGCAAAGCCTCAGTGGGTGGCGATATCTGGCTGACCTTGTCAAAAGCTAAGCAGCCTCAGAAACTAAGCAGCACCTTGTAGCAGAGACTACAATGGAAGTGATTGAGAAATAAAAGTCATACCAGAGGAAGGCAATTGCAAAATCATTTCCATAGTGTTGTCCAGAAAAACTGCACAGATATTGTCATGAAGTCTCCAGAAGTTAAGCTTGACTTGACCTATTTTTTCCAAAATGTTCCATATAGACTGTATGATTTTAACAGATTGATATTTCTTAGCAAAAAATCTCTACTGTATTTAGAAGTTATAATGCCCATAGTATTTTTCTTAACATCGCTAAGGGATAAATCAAAGAAATAAACTAGAATTAATGTGATAGATTTAGGGTATGGAGAGCAAGAAGGGGGATCCATAGTTTAGTAGCAGAATATAAGCTGTGCATGGAGAAGGTTTCTGATGCAACTAGTGTGGCATAAGGGTACGGCAGTGGGGTTTCTTAAACTATGTTTCACGGAACATTGATTTTCCCCATGCTCATACTGAGCTGCTTGAAAGAGTGGAAAATAATTGCTTTTTTATGTTTTCCATACCTGAATAGAATCTATAAACGAAAGACAAAGTAATTATGATTATTATTTTATCAACTGATATTATTATTAATCCTATAAAAATACTGTCATTCCAATTCAGGAGTATATTTTCCTTCAGATATGCTTTTTGTGAGGGTTACTGTGAAGCAACGCAACGACTGAAATGTTTGTGCCCTCAGAATGATGTTAACAGTAGAGTGAAACCAAATAGTCTTTTGCCACTCATTTCTACGTGGGAATTCAATATACTGGGTAACTTATTATCATGTTCCTAGTTTAGCCTGGGAACTCAGAAAACATCCAATAAAAAGGCAGTGACAAACCACTGCTTCACAATTGCCAAGAAAACGGCATGGATTTGTCCATGAAGTTACAAGCTGATGCCTTAAACCATCATTTCTTGGAAATGAGCTAAGTTTCAAATAAAGTGGGGACAATCACTTGTGCTATTAGCTCATCCCCAACACTCCTGAAATATCAGTGGAATTTCTAAAGAAAGCTTACATTTGCTGACCTTATTTCCATGGATGGCATTGAAACCGTTCAGTTCTGTAGCAACATTTAGTCGTTCCATTCGAAATTGCTCCATCGCCAAATATTAACACAGAGACTTCATCTTCCTGGGCTGGGAAAATTATCTATTTAAAGGCTGTTATTATATTTTGGAACACTGCTTTCCAGTGTTGTCCAGGTTTTAAAAATAGTTTTCTCTGAATTAAAAAATACATATTTGATCCCAATAACGCTTAGCCTTCTTACACGTCCACCATAGTTTGGTCGTCCATTTGCTTTCACTATTAATGTCATAAATCAGCTTATAACTAAAAATTGAAAGGCATATGCAAACAGAGGGGGAGATGGTAGGTCCATTAAGTATAAATGAAAGCAAGAAAAGTCATGACTGACTCATCTAGGGATAATCACTTCTGTACAGTATGCTTGAATGGAAAGGCCAGCTGGGCTCCAGCTATTTTCCACATTGCTGGTTAAAGAAATAAACATGGTTCTGACCATTCCCACTAGGGAGACACTGGAGCTTCCTTTAGTTATATTTAACAGTAGCAAAATATTATCCCTCAATGTTACAGGACATGTTCTAACCCAAGCCGAAATCAGGTGAAGGAGAAGAGACACGGTGCAATGTGATGGTGCTTTAAGTTTATAGGATGTGTGTGGGAAGGTGAGAAGCTGACAGGAAGAGGGGGAGAATAAGCCCCCCAGCATGTCAGTTAATGAGAAAAAAGCCATGTATGAATAGAAGTATTGTATTCAACTTCTTTTTTTTAAAAAAAGGAACCTCCTGAGAAAGCTTAGGTTGCAAAATAAATGAAATACCCTCTGATGGCATTAGATCTCATCTCACAAAACTATAGAGTGATTACTTGTTCACACAGGGATGTGCATGCACGTGCACACACATTGCTAGATGTGTAAATAACAATCTTTAAAGTTTGGTATTTGCAAAAGAAAGGTTAGGTTGCATTTCTTAACGCATGCCTTGGAGATTGATTTTTGTTAAATTTTCCTGTTAAGCAAGAGTGCTTAGTGTTACTGTGTATGGTATTGGACATTTTGAATCTTAAGCATATGGATTATCTCACTCTTCTAACTTAAAAATACTAATTCTTGTTTATGAGATGTGAATAAAATAGTGGTTGAGTTGGAATTTGAGAGTATCGTGATTTTTCCCACTAATTACTCCCACGTTATGCAAGAGTAAATTCCAAATAATACAATAAACTACACACCCATGCTTTTACAGCAGGCTAAAAATGAAACAAAGACTCCAAATTCATTTTTTACAAGTCACTTTTACAAGTCATCATGTAAGGCTTTTGCTGTGGTTTACATTCAAAACCACTCAAACATTCTGTTATTGTTCAGTTGTTAAGTCATGTCTGACTGTTCGTGACCCCTGGACCAGGGGTGAAATCCAGCAGGTTCTGACAGGTTCTGGAGAACCGGTAGCGGAAATTTTGAGTAGTTTGGAGAGCCAGCAAATACCACCCCGGCTGGCCCCAAAGTGGGGTGGGAATGGAGATTTTGCAGTATCTGTCCCCTGCCACGCCCACCAAGTCACACATGCCCACCAAGCCACGCCCACAGAACCTGTAGTAAAAAAAATTGGATTTCACCACTGCCCTGGACCATAGCACACCAGGCTCCCCTGTCCTCCCCATCTCCCAGAAGCCCAAATTCATGTTTGTTGTGTCGATGACACTATTTAACCATCTCATCCTCTGCCATCCCTTTCTCATTTTACCTTCAGTCTTTCCCAACATCAGGAGCTTTTCCAATGAGTCCTCTCTTCTCATTGGGTGACTAAAGTATTTTAACTTAAGCTTCAGCTCTCAAAGATAAATTAATCTATATATTGTTCCCTTCTCCAAGAATCCTGTGTATGACATGCCAAGAACTGTCACTTTTACTCTCTGGAGTATCTTTGTGAATCACCTAATTTTAACTGCTGCAGGTTCCACCACTTAACATACCTACGCTCCACTCTGCTTGTGGTCTGAAAAATGCTTCACTTGGGAAGTGTTTGCCCATGTCAAGTGTCTGTTATATTAGGAAAATACACAAGCACCTGGAATGCTCAGGGTGATACCATTTGCATCTGCTGCATTGTAAATTTACTAGGTTCATTTACTAGATTTTATTAAACAATTATTCCTCATGAAGAGAAACTCACCTTATAATTGTTTGTTAATCAGAGTTACTCCCGGGTTGCAAAAACCACCACAAAGTTAGCCACAAATGTATCAACTGCATACATTTAATATGTGTAAATAAATATACATAAAATAAATATATTTAATTCATTTAACCCCAAATGAATGGTAATTTAAAGGGGTTTTGGTGTAATCAGATTTAGTCATGTCTAGGTCCAGGTTGTTCTTGCTGTTTCTCCTGGCCTTTTCTAGCTTTTGGGATGCTGCTGAAAGGTGAGTGTAGCCCCAGATCTGGAAACAATGTGTACCCACAATATAAGGGCTCTTTTTCTCTCTCGCAAAAGACCATTAATGTAGTTGGGTCCAGAAAGCTGTGCTTTTGCTCATGTTGTTGAACTACATCTGTCAGCAACCAATATCGAGGGACATGGGAGTTATCATCATTCAGCCCATATTTGGTGGGCTAAAAGTCCTTAGTCCTCTATTACAGGAATAGGAAAAGTATACAAAGACTGTTCCTGCAGGTAGATCAGGGACTGCACTACAACGGGCACATGACCACGTTAAATATGTTTTTAAAAATTGGAGTGTGAGAAAAATTGAACTGCTATTAGGGCTTGGAAGGAGAGTATAAAAGGACGTGGTGGCTCAGTGGCTAACACGTTGAGCTTGTCGATTGAAAGGTCGGCAGTTCAGCAGTTCGAATCCCTAGTGCCGTGAAACAGGGTGAGCTCCTGTTACTTGTCCCAGCTTCTGCCAACCTAGCAGTTTGAAAGCATGTAAAAAAATGCAAGTAGAAAAATAGGGACCACCTTTGGTGGGAAGGTAACAGCGTTCCATGCGCCTTTAGCATTTAGTCATGCCGGCCACATGACCACAGAGACGTCTTTGGACAGCACTGATTCTTCGGCTTTGAAACGGAGATGAGCACCACACCCTAGAGTCGGGAACGACTAGCACATATGTGCGAGGGGAACCTTTATCTTTTAAGGAGAATATAAGCAGGAATGGGATAGGGGACACAGAGGGTACCTTAAGTGATTGTAAGCTTTGGGTCATAGAAGACAATAAACAAAGGGACAAGGAAGACAAAATGCAGCAGTGGATATTGAGACTGGCAAGAAAGCAGAGAGTGACGGTAGTGACAAGATGAGGCGGAGAATTTGGAAGGACAATGGCTGGCAACAGTGAAAGATGGATTGATACTATCAACACTCAGTGACAGATTCTGGAGGTGAGATCAGGCACAACACTTGACACTCGGTCCACAGATTGCAGGTTGTGCACAAGGGGAAGGAAATGGTGATGCACCAAGTCAAACTATATTATTCTGCCTTCTCCGGTACTGCCTTCAAAGCAGTGGTGAAACCAAATTTTTTTACTACCGGTTCTGTGGGTGTGGCTTGGTGGGCATGGTGTGGCTTGGTGGACATGGCAGGGGAAGGATACTGCAAAATCTCCATTCCCACCCCACTCCAGGGGAAGGATACGGCACAATCTCCATTCCCACCCCACTCTGGGGCCAGCCAGAGGTGGCATTTGCCGGTTCTCTGAACGACTCAAAATTTCTGCTACCGGTTCTCCAGAACCTGTCAGAACCTGCTGGATTTCACCCCTGCTTCAAGGGCAGCAGATCCCAGAAAGCAGAAACTTTTCTCAAGCTTAATTGGAGAGGCCAAATATTGAAACCAGGATTTCAATTTATCATCCTTCCTCCAGGAGCTATCTGCCACATGCCTTTTAAAAATGATTCATGTGAATTAATTGTGTCAATGCGTTATGCTGATTTGTCACACAGTCAGGCAGATGTTTGGACTGCATTTGGCATTTTATCCCATCTATCGAATTCTTCCCAAGGACCTAGGATAGGTAGATGTTGTTTAATGGTATTGTTGTTGTTAATGTGACGTTCTTGTGGATTTTTATAGCGAATTTCTGTAAATTTCTCAACTCTTGCTGCTGCAGAATCTTTGGAACCTAGCATAGTGTTGGCCTCAACAGATGAGTGTCTGCACAGTATTGGGATGCATTTAATACCCGGTGGCCTTTTTGAGAGTAGATGTTCAGAGAAAAAGTATGGCAGTTGTCAAAAACTGCAGGAGGCAAATTGAACAAACTGGTCTGCTTGGTTTAATAATCCTATTCGCATCCTTCGTTGTTATTTTTCCATTTCTTAATATTCTCATGTACTTGAAAGCATACAGATTCTGTCTTGGTGGTTTCTGCTCAGTTATTGGGCATTGGCCAGTAATTTTATATTTATTTTTTTCCCATTTCTGATAAAATATTTGTGAACGTTGCCTTAATAGTGGTGGTGAAAAATCCAACAAATTCATCCTTGTTAATAATTTATTTGATCTAGAAACCAATTTATTGATACTATCTATGGATTAATGGAACTAACTACTGGTAAAATAATTAATGACAATATAGGGACCAGCTCCTACAATTGGAAGTCTTTGGATGTTCAAAAACTTGGCATGACAGCAAGCATGCACTGTAACCGTTACCATGGCAATAGGATACAATCCTATTTTTGAACTAAAAACTACCTATCATACATTGTTCATTTCTTGGACCAAGGATTAAGTGCTTGGATTAGATCAAGCTCTTCCAGCGGAGGTCTTTCTCATCACCTGCTAGCTGACCATGAAATTAGAAATTCTAGAGATGGATTGAGCAAGGGAATTCTTATATGCGCATCCTATGACTTACCATTAATTGCTGGGTCTTCCTGGAAAGAGAAGCTTTTGTTCTGTTGCTACTGCAGGAAAAGATGGGTGTCACCCTATCCTAACCCAAGGGGTTGTAATTTCATTTCATTTTTTTTCTGAAAATTGGCCACAGGCTCCACTTTTTGCACCAAAATATATCAAAGTTGTGTCATCAAAAATGGAATTAGTGATAAAGAAAACCCCAAGGAACTTGGGTAAACAAAAGTCCAGCTTTGTGAAAAATTACCTTCATAGTAAACGTTCAAAGATTGCTTGGCCTTTGAACCCAGAGAAAGTTAGCCAAGTGGCACCAGTTAAGAATATCTCTCTCTTTCTCTCTCTTTCTCTCCCTCCCTCCCCCCCTCTATATATACCGTGTTTCCTTGAAAATAAGACCCTTTCTTATATTTTTTGAACCCCAAAATAAGCGCTTGGCCTTATTTTTGGGGAGGTCTTATTATTTTGGGGCACATGAAGCAAGACGGGGTTCCTCTTGCCATTTTACCTGTTTTCCACCTCTGTCTCCCTAACCCTAACCAGAGGAAATGGCGGGACCAGCTGTGCATGCATTTAAATATTTTCAGGGAGGGCTTATTTTTGGGGTGGGGGTTATTTTAGCACATGCACTCAAAAGCCCGATTGGACTTATTATCAGGGGATGTCTTATTTTCGGGGAAACACAGTACACAGAGAGAGAGAGAGGGAGAGAGAGAGAGAAACCCTCTCTAACAAAATATTCTATTCTATTCTATTCTATTCTATTCTATTCTATTCTATTCTATTCTATTCTATTCTATATATGTATATACATATACATACATACATACATACATACATACATACATACATACATACATCCCCAAGGTTCTATTGCACTGGCTCTAAGATATACTGCTTCCTTCTTCTATGGGTTTCATTTTCCTTGTAATCATTGTTCTGAATGCTGGTGTACAAGTGAGATTGTTGATGGGTGACTGAGCAAAAGACACCCAACTGCATCTCCATGTTCTCAGCGTAATCATTAATCCTTTCCTCTTTTCTTTTGGCTAGAATTGGAGGACAAGCAACAGTAAGGACCAGCAATATCTGTAGGACCTGGACATTTTTTAGTAATGTGATCCTGCTAGGCAATGATGAGTATGCCAACCCTTTATGTTAGGGGTGGCATGGCTGCACAGGTATTGGGATGCAATTAATACCCAGTGATCTTCTTGAGAGTAGAAATCCAGAGAGAGAGGTACAGATCCCGTCATTAATATAAGTGCGACATACACTTAAAAACCTGCCCAAGCAGTGGAATCTTTATTCGTTTACTTGTCTGTAGGTTGTAATCATTCATCTGAGGCAAAGCTGATGATATTAGTATTGTTAAAATACTGATATTTCTAATTAAAATCAATATTTCATTAGAATCCAGATTATTTAGAAATATTGTCTGTGTTTAAGTGTTGGGTCCAGTGCTTTGCCATCAGAATTGTCTAGTTCGATTTAATCTTCAAGGATTCAAGTGGCAGATAAATGGCACAAATTAAAAAACAAAACAAAACTGGCGGGGAGGCCATTAAATTGTATCCCTCAGAAGATAGTAGGATAGATAAGAGACTCTTTAGGACAGTGGTAGGGAATTATAGCCCCTTTATGACAATAACTTTATGATCAGTTCACCAGTAGGCATACTTATCCTTCCATACTACTAGGTGTGACCAAGAATAAGTTAAGCAACTGTCTGAAGGGCTATTTTAATGTGGATCTCTTCCCTGAAGCAAACAAATGAATCAATGGTTTAAAAATCCCCTTCCAAATTTGTGATTCCAGCAAAGAGGGGATGCTATATTATGTTAAAGCAGAAGTGGGGAACTGTGGCTCCTTTAAGACTTGTGGACTGGCATGGCTGGCTCAGGAATTCTGGGAGTTGAAGTCCACAAGTCTTGCTTTAGGATAAGGGACTCTGTTAGGATAGACCTGTGATGGCGAACCTATGGCACACATGCCAGAGGTGGCACGCAGAGCCCTCTCTGTGGGCACATGTGCCATCACCAGATGCTCTTCTGGGAAGACAGCTGGTCCATCGCGCATGCACACCAGACAGCTGCTCTCTTCTGGGTTCAGCTGGCTGGCATGCATGCACACGACGGAACCCAGAAGAGAGCAGCTGTCCGGCGTGCATGCGTGCAACAGAACGCGAAAGTGCAGCTGGCCACCGCTCACATGCACACCAGCCACCTACTGTTTTCCAGGTTCTGGCACTCCCAGCACACTCACACACACACACGCACACTCCAGTTTTGGCACCCAGTGTCGAAAAGGTTAACCATCACTGGAATAGACTTAACAGGCACTCTTCAGATGTTTCAGGTCTAATGCCATAATTCTTTGCCAATTTAAGTAAAAGATTCACTGCTGCACCCATCCAAAAGATGGTCTGCAATACATTAACTAATGATCTGCTTCACCCTTTCTCACATACAGTAATGTAGCTTCTAAAATGCAAGCCCTTCTGTTTAGTATTCAGACTGAACGATAAAGTTGTGCACAGTGTGGAATTATTGATGAGAATGTTTTATATTAGATGTTAGAGTTTCCGAAACGAGGCTCTCTGCTGGAAATGTTCCAGATGCATTGATATTTGAAGTTCTTTTCTCCCAGGATTTCAGGGAGAGTTGGTTGCAAAGAGCGGGAAACTGTGAATGAAGCGTTGTTTGGTTCTGATTTTCTCTTTTACTTGATTTTCCTTCCTCCCACCCCAGTAACGCAGATGTGAACACATTTGTGTTTTAGCTGTGCTTAGGCCAGCCCTCTTGTCACACATCATTTTATTTTCCTTTAGTCTCCTCTTGCCCTTCACTATCTCAGCACAAATCAAAATGT
>JANHZT010000753.1:89125-101426 GCA_032468215.1 Stegonotus admiraltiensis
GAATGATGAGAAGATTAATAGTAGTGCAGACTTAGTAAATAGTTTGACAGTGTTGAGGGAATTATTTGTTTAGCAGAACGATGGCATTTGGGAAAAACCTGTTCTTGTGTCTAGTTGTTCTGGTGTGCAGTGCTCTATAGCACTGTTTTGAGGGTAGGAGTTGAAACAGTTTATGCCCAGGATGTGAGGGGTCTGTAAATATTTTACAGCCCTCTTTTTGACTCGTGCAGTATACAGTCCTCAATGGAAAGCAGGTTGGTTGTAATTGTTTTTTCTTCAGTTCTAATTATCCTCTGAAGTCTGTTTCTGTCTTGTTGGGTTGCAGAACCAAACCAGATGACAGGCTCAATAATTCCTCTGTAGAACTGGATCAACAGTTCCTTGGGCAGTTTGAGCTTTCTGAGTTGGCGCAGAAAAAACATTCTTTGTTGTGCTTTTTTGATGATGTTTTTGATGCTAGGTATCCATTTTAGATCTTGAGATATGGTAGAACCTAGAAATTTGAAGGTCTCTACTGTATTGATATGGTAAGAGGTATCTGTATCTTACTGTATTGTAAGAGGTGTAAGAGTAGTATTGGTTTTCATGGACTATTAATTTAAAATAATTATTACTTAATCAGATCTAGAATGAAAAAAGAATTAGTACACAGGGACGACACATTATGCTATTGACATACAAATTACTGCAGTGGCTGAATTCTAAGTTGCATTATGAACTTAGTACATGTGTAAATTTAGAGTATACATTGAGTTTCTCTGTGATTTTAAATAAGTCATTTCTTTCAGTTATAACAAATGAATTGCAAATATTACAAGTTCATTTCTAACCATTCTCAACTTAAAGGCTGAAAAATTAAAAGTAATGCTTTGTACTCTGGATGCATTATCATTCATTCATTAAAGGTGCGTCAATAATTTGTTCAAACCTCAGAAACCAATGTACTTAACTGCATTTCTGAATCATTCAGTTTGGGTATGTTTTGAAGTTGTATGTATACAAATTTTCATTAATTATTTTCATAACTGAGAGCAATTAGGAATCTATTGATACCTTGTTTAGATATGAGATAAGTTCAATGGCTACTTTATAGTGTTAAATTGCTAGTTGTTAAAAATAGCTTTGGATGTGATACAAGTGTCAAAAACAAATGTTTGTCTAATTTGTGTATCCTGCATTGATAAGTGATAGTTTTAGATATTTGCAAAGCAAAACGTGCATATAAACTTAACTTTTTGTATAAAATGCAAAACCCTAGCTGGACTGGTATGATCAAAATATTTATGTCTCAGACTAATCAGGAATAAAGGATGGGCAAATGAGAGTTATTACACACTATCAATTTATATAATAATCAGCAAAAATCCCCATCCTTTTATACTATTTCCATTCCTTGCACATATATGAAAGAAATCCATAATCTGGATTACCAGACTTGCTTTCTTCTAATGCCAACAATAAACCAACAATAAGCAGTTTTCCCTGTTGTTGTTTTCTTGGACAAAGTAATTTATTGAGCCAGTGGGCAAAATTGACATTTTGAAAGCAAGTTGTGTATGTTGTCACAAAAGGACATGTTGGGCATGACCAGTAGATTACATCCATTGATAGAAAACAGTTTTGTGGAACTGATCATCCCCATTCATTCTAAGCTCCTAGGGTACTCTTTATCTCTTAACCTTTAACTTTTTTCCAGGCAAGCAGGTAGGTACCCTTCCAAAGAATCTTTTGAGCTTTAGCCATTCACCCACGTTTTATTTTTAAGGAAAGGCTATAAAGTATAAGCAGGGCCATAAGCGTTATTTTAAATAAATATATATATAACACTGCAAGATTGCACTTTGCTTTGCAGCATCCTATCTTTCTTGTTATTTTTCATGTAAAAGTCTATCTGATATGCCAAGGTTCTTTGGGCAACTGGGTTGCTTACTAACATTTTTTTTAAAATAACTAAGGCTGACAAACCCTTCTGAGACTGCATTCCATCTTCTCCAAACTCCTGTTGTCCTCCAAACCAAATTGGAAGACATCTAACCTTACAACATGCCTTCTTATTCTCCAGCCCTGGAAGGACTTAATGTTGAAGTGAGCAGAAGAAAGCAAATGAGGAATCCAGACCTGTAGAAATGGTCATTTGGCTCACTGGGTTTTTACAGGTTCAAAATTTCAATTACTGTATACCAGTAAAAAAATATTTGAGCAATGTTTAATAACACTTTTTGATTATTGATTATTGTGCCTTCTATAATGGGTGGATTACACATTATATAATCACACTTATATTTATAATTGTTAATAAATATGTAGTCAGCCATACCAAGTATACAAGGTTCTTTAGATGGCAAACTTGTATAGAAGAGATACATGTCATCTAAGTCATCTACTATCCCATTGAAACTCAAAGTGCCATTTGATCCTGGGGAGAGGGGAGCACACATTAATTCTCTATGCGCTAGTTGTGAAAGTTCATGCTGACTAGTAATGCCAGGAGAGACTCTTATTGAATTTCATCTGTTTTCAATGCAGAGCCATGTATCATTTATTAGCTAAAGAACTCAGAAGGAACATACTTGAGCTTTTACTCCAGTCATTTTCTTATCCCAAAGAAACCCTGAAATATAATAAGGTCTTTTTCTGCTAGTTACATCTTATTTCCTCCTTTCCGTGCTCCAGCACTACCTTAAGAGAATTATGATTTGGATGTATTCTTTTACATCAAAGGAGTCCACCTTCAGGGAAAATTGTTCTTCTCACTGGTGTCATTCTGGGAGTTGCATTTTTCAGTAGACAACAGCCAGGACACAGAGCCCATCTTTGGAGGAAAAACAGGTTAAAGGACAGAATTAATGAATGCTTGAACAAAATAGGTGGATGAAACCAAGGCAAGAGATGCATTTTATTCCTTTAAGTTTACATCCCATTAATTAAATACAGAATTTAATCACTCCCTGAGTATTTAATAATTTCCCCTTTCTTTCACAAGAAACATGGGTAGCAGTTTTTCAAAGGTTTTGAAAGCTGTAGTTAATCCTCTGGCAAGCCAGGTGTCTGCCTGAGGCTCCCTGTTCTGTGCTATCATTAGAGAGTAAGGCCCATTAAAAAGTGAGATTTACTTCTGAGAGGGCATGAATTGATTTTCATTTGTAAGGATGGTAGGTTTCTCCAAAGCTGTGGATAGCTTTAACTTTAAAAATAAATAAATGCTCTGTGGTTTTTATATGAAAGTTGTTAGGTAAAGAAGCTGTGCAACCTCAGGCACTGTGATACACACAGCATATGATTGTCAAGATGTTTAGAGCTTCATGGAAAAGCTTGGTGAAATCCAGCAGGTTCTGACAGGTTCTGGAGAACCGGTAGCAGAAAGTTTGAGTAGTTCGGAGAACTGGTAGCGGAAAACTTTGAGTAGTTCAGAGAACCAGCAAATACCACCTCTGGCTGGCCCAGAGTGGGGTGGGAATGGAGATTTTGCAATATTCTTCCCCCAGGAGTGGGGAGGGAATGGAGATTTTGCAGTATCCTTCCCTTGCCATACCCACCAAGTCACACTATGCCCACCAAGCCATGCCCAAAGAACCAGTAGTAAAAAAAAATTGGATTTCACCACTGATTGGTAGGTATAGTTTCTTGCAGTATGGCAGTGTCATGAATCAACAACCTACACAGGGATACTGACAGGGCTGAAATCCAAGACCAAATCCAGCAAAATGAATGGAAAAGGAAGAGATAATTAGAATAGTACTGGCTTGCAATATATTACACCCTTAAAAAAGAAACGTTTTTTGCAGTGGCAACTGCTACAATAGCTCTGAGTTCCAAATGTGGACTGGGCCATCTCCAAAGTACTCTTGACCTTTGATATTAGTAGAGAAATCCGTTTAAGGCAGTAAAACTAATTGGCTTGAACACCCCAAGTAATATTTATTTATAAGATTTATGTGGCTACCCAATTCACAAAAATGGGACAATTCAAGCAAAAATACAATAGACCCCATGAATCAGGAATTATAACCACAGTCAAACCAACACCCATACAGGACGAGTCAGTCTAACATCCTGGCTCTAGTGCCAAATCTTCAAAGCCTTCCTAAAGGCTAACAGGGTTAGACTTCTCCAATATGGTTTAGACACTGAGCTTGTCGATCAGAAAGGTCGACAGTTCAGCGGTTCAAATCCCTAGTACAGGTTTCCTGCGTGAGCAGTGGGTTGGACTAGATGACCTCCAAGGTCCCTTCCAACTCTGTTACTGTTATAATCTCACAGGACAAATCATTCCATAGAGCAGGAACCATAACAGAGAAGGCATTATTGAAAGAGTTACGTCGATATTTAGGTTTCCCTCAGTGTTTTTACTTACTGAGTAATTGATTTCAGCAGGAAAAAAAAAACGGGGGAAAGATTACATTGGCAGTGGATGCAGAAAGCAAACATGGGACTAAGTTAACATTGTCTCATCCCTAAAGCTTCTTAGAGGCTTCAGTGTAAGCCCAGACACTCTCATACTGCATCACTAATTCAGAACCCACAGCAAAGGTTCAGTGGTAATGAGTTTTCCACTGAATTTTATATGCTGATTTTGACTACCAGTGGTGGGTTGCCCCCCCCTCCGGTTCAGTCCAGTTCTATAGAACCGGTAGTAAAACCAGCGGGAGGCTCCACCCACTGCCATGACATCATCACGGGTGATCTGCGCAGAAGTGTGAGCAAAGCGAGTGCGAACATGTACTCCCGTTGCGAACCAGTAGTAAAGGTAGAACCCACCCCTGCTGACTACCTCATTTTTTGATACAGACTTTTAGGAGAGAAGAAGCTAACATGGAGCACAATAAGAGCTGTGATGGCGCAGTGGTTAGAATGCAGTATTGCAGGCTAATTCTGCCAACTGCCAGCAGTTTGATTCTGACCAACTCAAGGTTGCCTCAGCCTTCCATCTTTCCAAGGTTGTTAAAATGAGGACCCAGATTGTTAGGGGCAATATGCTGATTCTTTAAACTGCTTAGAGAGGGTTGTAAAGCAGTATGAAGCGATATGTAAGTCTAAGTGCTATTGCTATTGCTGAGCAGACACAGCAAACTAGTTATAGCTTCATCGGTCACAGAGCATAGTCAGCCTAAGTCAAGATGTATGTATTTTTTAATTGGATCAGGGTTTTTTTGCACTCATTCGGTTTCTGAGGGGCCCAGAGCAAAAGTATATAAATAAAATGATATAAAGCTCTAAAGGTTGGGCCTTTGGGTGGGTTTGGATGTAGCAAAGCCTCAGAGATTAAAAACAGAAAATGTTAAATTAAAATGAGGAGCCCCTGCAGCTTTAGATTTGTAGGACAAAATTCATTAAGAAAGGGCTTTTGACTTTTTCTTCCCCAAAAGCTTTTGAAATCTGGAGCCAATACAGTTCACCAAATCTATCCTTTCTCCTTCTTTCTTCTCTCGGCCATCTTCTATTGCATTATATACATCTCTAAAACTGCTACTTACCACTGATCCCTTTTGCATATCCCCACTGCCATCCCCCCAGCCCCACCTTGCTAACATTAGGAACTAAAAAGTAAAAAAAAGTTCTGGCTTTCTTTTGAACATTTATCATGCCATGTTTTCCTAAGGAACCTCCTCTCCTGGCCAGTACAGACCTGCTGAGGCTACTAATAGAGGGCATTACAAAACTGGGTTTTGTTTCTCTTTTTGACAAATCATAGATTTTTATATTCATGCAACAGTACTTCCTTGTCTCTCATAGAGACCCTTTTTATTGGTCCTAAAGTAAGATTTATATTGTGACACTCTATAGGGGATATTTTAAGGGAAAAATAAATGTTGCAAAGCAAACTGGTCATGAGTGACAAAACCCATTATGTTAGGCTTTAGGCTTTTCTCTCTGTGTTCTTATTATATTGCAGCAGATGAGATTTATTTCATTTTAAAGCTCCTCACAGTTCAAGATAGGCATATTTTGTAAGTTACCTTGGTGTGTGTGTGTGTGTGTGTGTGTGTGTATAGTTTCCCTTGGAGAATGGATGGCAGTTCTAGAGAGGCGTTCAGGGGGAAGAAGGATGCTGTGGATATATATGTCCAGATATTTTTTTAAAGACTTCATTGAAGATGAATCAATTTAAATAAAAGGAATCTTCTTTGCAAATGGATTTTGCAAATCGCCAGCTTCTGATGCTAGCTTCAAATATGCTTCTCCCTATATATTTGTATATGGGTCATATCAGGTATCCATATTTATTGCTAACTTCTGTTGTTGATTTCTATTTTTTAAAAGAAATTCCCACCTTGCTAAAACTGTGGTAGATTGTTTTTTATTTATCCCACTTTCATTATTTTTACACAAATAACTCAAGTCAGCGAATATATTCAACGTTCCTTCCTCCCCTATTTTTCCCACAACAGCTCTGTCAGGTGAGTTGGACAGAGACAGAGAGTGACTGGCCCAGAGTTACCCAGCTGGCTTTCATGGTTACGATGGGATTTGAAGATGGATCTCCAGCTTTCTAGCCTGAAGCCTTAATCATTAGACCAAATTGGCTCTCTTCAGATGTTAGAGTCGACACCATCAGTCTGTTCTACCATTTCAGCATTTTACTCTTCCTACCTTACTTAGCCAAATATAGACTTGTATACAGAAGTCAGCTATGAGACAGAGAAGCAGAAAAAGCGCCTTGCTGATAATTGCAATTGCATTCTTACTCACATGGGCTGTGTGAAAAGAGGAGTATTTTGATTGGTGTGCATTTTAAGTGAACCAAATACTCAATATGGACAAGTAGTCCTTTACTTCCATGAACCCCCATTTAGAAGTCCAGAAGCTCTCCACTGTGAAGTTTGCATTCTATTTGCACTTCGCATTTGTCCATATCCCTTCCATATCAATCACATGGTTTACACGCATCCAGCAATGACAGTATACAACTATATTCAAACACTGAGGACACTGTCTGAGCAGGAACTTCTCCCTTCCTGAATATCTCATTCATAGCTTATGTCATTTGTATCCCGATCTGACACCCACAGGGTTCACTCACTACCCTTTTTGTTGTTTTGTTTCAGTTGTAATAAAAATGAGTGTCTTGGAGGTTGGTTGTGGAGAGCCTGCATGGTCAGAAATGACAAATGTTTCTGGCCCAGTTCCTTTTCCATCCTCCCTTTGCTTCAAGAGAACAGAGAATGGCATTGTCCCCTCTGGTTAGAGACCAAACTGCTATGTGTCCATGCTTCTTCTCATAATGCAAACCATATTAAGCTGTTATCCTAAGCACACTTAACTGCCCTGAAATTGCATTAAGTCGCATTAGTAACAAAGGATACCCGTAAAAATCCTGGGATTTTTTTTAGATTTCACAATAATCTGGTCTCCCTCTGAACATCCCCTGTGCACAAGATCTTTTTCTTGATAGAATTTCAGAAGCATCGTAATGACTGTAAATTAATTTAGAGTGCAATCACGTTATTTTATTTGTATGCCATTCAGACCTTCTAGATTAATAATGGTTTATACTAGCATATGATATAACAAACATCTACCTGCAATAATAATTGCAGTGGTACAATTTATTAAATAATAGAGCTAACCTTCTTTGCTTGTAGGTATTCCAAAGGAAGTTTGAGTGCTCCTTGTTGTTTTCTCAGTGGAGTCTGAAGACAGGTTAGGGGTCTCCTACATGTCTGATGTGTAACTATATGCAGATTTACCGATAAAGTAGGTGGCTCTGTAGGCCCAAACTTCTGTACTGATTTGAAGTCTTGAGTGTACATTCTAAATGGTGGCATGTGCGGATTTGAAAATTTAGCCCTATCTTTAATGGAAAGAGAATCTCTCATGAATCCGACTTCCGTATGATACAAAATTTGGCTTTCGATGAGGATCTTGTATTTATTAAGAATGAATGGATTTTAATTTTTTAATTTATTTTTAAGTGATATGTCCATAAAATACCTGGATTAGGATTTAATAATATTTTTTCCTTTGGAAGTATAGTAGTTATTGTACGTGTGTGTGTTCTGAAAATTGCATTAGAAATAGAACAAGGGCTACTCAATTTATTCCTTATTTTAATTTCCAAACAGTTCTCCATACCAGCATTAAATAAAAAAGTAAAAGTGGGTTTTCAGAGATTCAGAATTTACCTTGCCATTAGGCAATGGACCAAGCGTCTTAGCAGGTGAATGCCAAAGAGACATAGTGCCAGGATGATGAAGAGAAGAGCTGTACACGTATCCTGTTCCCTTGCTGGTATTATATGATGATGAAGACTTTCTATTTGTCCATGCAGAAGGCAAGATAAAACTGCCAGGTAAAAAGTCTTTCAGTTAGTGGAGGAAGTGACAGACCGCCACCTTTGCTTCAGATAACAAACATTCTATAGCAGTTTTGTTAGAGTGACTTTGTATCTTTCCATTTCCTTCTTCAGACATTATTAAGATTTTTAAAATATTGCTATAGATGTGCAGCATGACACGTGAAGCTGCTATTCCAGAGAGATTGGAACTGCAAATTCCAGATTTTTTAGCTTGCTTGGCTAGAATTGTGATTATACACTAATACATTTTGATGGGGAAGGCTGCGTTAAGGTAGTCGGGCTTTCTCAAGTTGGTATTTAAGAATAAAATAAGGACTACGCAGAATAGTTTATGCATAAAAACTGCCAAATACATGCTATTGACCATGCACTGAATTTTCTTCCCAAATGTATCTATTATGGCAACTGACAGGGAGAACTCAGGGCATAAATTGTTGTTCCAGTTTCAGCTTTAAAAGGAAAAACTTTCTTCCCATTCATTCATATAATCTATTATAGCTGTCTTCTGCATTTGACTTTTAGAGAAGCAGAATACAACAACAGAGATTTAGGATTTTGTGTGTTTGTTTTCTCAGCCCATTCAGTTAACCTTCCTCCAGTCAGCACAGAGAGTATTTCTCAATGGGAAAAGAAACATGCCATTAGCTCTGTTCAGAACCATTTACAAAGACATAAAACGACATTATTTCAACCTCCTCAATATTTTCCTGGAAGGATACACACATCTGATTCTCTAAGACCTCCCATTCACATACAAAAGCTCAGAGCAGAAACATTATCTGTTTTTTCTAGTATAATACATGTAGAAATTAGAAAAAATAGGTAATATATACATAATACATAAGGTTGTTTTTAATGAAAAACATTTTACAGAATTTTAATTAATTTATTTGATTAATGTTGGTCCAAAATAATTTTGTATGCATTGTGGAAGCATTGTGGTTGTGTATTCTAAGAACATATTTCTTTTAAATAACTGAAAAGTACAATAGGAGCAAGCATTGCTTTCTATATCAAATAAAGATAGTACAAACCGAAAAGCAATTACAGAGGCATTAAATCAAGCCAAGTTGCTGGGCTTTTAAGGAAAATAAAACTTTGTCTATCTGCACCTTGCTAAAATGAATCTGCTATGCTATACACTTGTCAAGACTGTATCGCTTATGTAAATTATTCAAGTTGAATTAGTAGCTTATTTCTCTATTTTATCAAGCTATGGAAATACCAAAGGGATCCCAGATAACCTCATATAAAATAAACTATTTTTCTTCTGTTATTATCACCAAAAATGATGACTTTACCCTGCCTTGGTAAATGAATTGATCCGAACCTCAAACCTCAGATGGAATAAGCCCCTCAGGAGCTAATAAGAAGTAAAGCTGATTTCCGAGAGTCATCAATAACTGTGGTGCCCAGCCTACCATCTTAAAACTTCCAATGTGGAAGAAAGAAGAAAGAAATACTGGATTCCATTTTCATACTGCCGTGAGATTAAATTTAAAAAGGAAGATAACTGGCTTCCTATAAAAGATTACACTAAGTACATCAGCAGGGTGACGACTGAACTGCTGTAGATAAGAAATGAATAAAAATAGTTTGCAAGAGAAAAAAAGGCAGAAATAAAATAAAACGTATTTCATGCAAAGACATCTCCATTTGTAAAATACCATTTATGACAATTTCTGTAAAAAATAAGCAGAAATAGAAAAACCAAACAATGAGCAAACTATTAAAGTTGTAATTGTAGTGGCTATCTTTTGCTGCATTTCTCCATTATTGTACTTAGAAAAAAGACAAAGGAGGTTGACATGATAAGGCACTGTGGATGATTGGGTAAAAAGCGTGGAGTTGTGTGGATTATGAGATGTGTAAACACACTGGCAATTAACAAAATATTTTGAAAGCACTGTGACAAATTGCCTTCTCCAGCCTTATCAACTTTCAAAATAATCATTTTCTTCTGGGAGGAAACTCTTAGAGTCTCGGGTATCACCTTTCTTCCCAGAACAGCCAACTCCCAAAAGACATCTACAATTCTTGACTCTTTCTTTCAGTGTTTTGTAAATGATTTTAGCCACATGGCTGCTGAGCAGTATCTTGAAACAATACAGGTGTATCCTGCTCTACCTGGTGCTCCAAATTCTATGTTTTTATTATAGCCTTCCTTCAAGGAGCTCAGAGTGGCTCTTTAAAGCCACAGTAAGCTAAGTCACAATCAGAGAAAAAGAGAAACTAACTTGTCCTTGATATTTAACAAATTTGTAGATGAGAAGGACGTGAAGGAAGTTGCAGCCCAATACAATATCTGACTATGATATTTCATTGTTTGTCCCATCAAACTTCTAGGTTTGTTCCTGGTACACCTGGTCTCTCTAGAATCGATGTTTCCTTTCTGGTTGCCATGGTTTTATCTTCCATTTTTCTTAAGTATATTAAAGCTCAGAAAAACTATGTTAGGCTGTAACCTTTTTTAATAATTGTTGTGAAGATAATTATTCACTGTACAGTGGATGTGATAAAATCTCTTTCAAGAAATCTACAGGGGGAAAAAGGGTCATGTCCCCATATAATAATGAGCAAAAGAAGACAAAAGACCAGGCTGTGTGCTGTGTGTGTTCCAAGCCTTGCATTGTTTTGTATTTGCTTTTCAAAAGAGACCTTCAAAATTGTTTGAAGTTTCTTTTCTGTGCTGCTTTTTGTGCTGGCTGAATACAAGTTGAGCACGTTGATTCTAAATCCTCCTGTCTTCTTTCAGTGAACAGGAAATTCAGGCTTGTAATGCAAAAGTGCTGGGAAACTTTTTACTTACTCTCTTGGGTGACAGGAATTGAGGTGCACTTTGCTGAACCACTGGACTTGTTGAATGAAATAGAGACACGTGTCAGGTTCCTGTTCTGGCTTGCTAGTTTGGGGCATTGACTCCAATGTTCTAAATTGTTAGCTGTTTTGTACCGTGTGGGAACCAGTTTGGTGCTTTGAATGTCTTAAGAGGTTGCTGAGAAGGAAAACCACAGGTGGGGCCTTTCAAATGGCTATCATACACCTATGGTCATGTGAATGGATTCAAGGAGATTAACAACCTGCCTGCCATAGGCAAGTTGTAGAATTATTTCTTATGGCATGAAGTAACTTTTAATACACATTTCCTTGCTTCTGTAAAGAAAATGGATGTTTGCCCAGTTTCTGTTGCTGTATCAGATCCATCCCTTCCTAGAGTTGCTGGGACTGGCCATGAGTTCCTACTTTAACCATCTCATATCTGGAAGCTGGCCTTGAAATCACAAGTCGTGCAAAATCATTAAAAAATGTCCTCCTTTATATTTTTTTGTGGTTCATCTAAATCACCGCAAGTGCTCAATAGTGGGATGATTCAAAAAGCATTAAATAGACAAAGTTTGAAAGTGCTGATGTGTAATCAACTTGGAGTGGGGGAAGGGGATAGGAGGATTTAAAAAATTGTATTGATAGTGTCAGGCAATGCAAAGAGGGAAGTGCATTGCCCAGATAATTTTTAAGCCTGTTTTTTTAACTAAGCTGAATTCATTAGATTCAGCCTGCAATTTTTGCTTATTGTGTGCTTCATTTTGAAAGAACTTCCTGTTCAAGATGATGGAAACATGAGTTGGACAAGTCTCTCTAGATTGCTTGTCCTGTATCCTTTTATGCCAGTGAGCATCCCCCACCCATTTTGCCTTTCCAGGAGTAGAATACGTCACATGACTCTATCCAGGCTCTCTAATTATTAAAGTATTGAAGTTGAGAGAGATGGAGGGAGAAATAGTTTTCTTCAAACCCTCAAAAGTAATTACTGTATCAGTTTTAGCTCTCCACATGTTTCTGTGTGTGAGTGTGTGTGTGTGTGTGTGTGTGTGTATAATTTATATATATTTATAAATGGCTGTAAGTCACTTTTTTCAGTGCCATTGTAACTTCAAATGGTCACTAAATGACCTGTTGTAAGTCAAGGACTACCTGTGTACACACACACACACACACACACACCAG
>JANHZT010000753.1:207355-223087 GCA_032468215.1 Stegonotus admiraltiensis
CCAGAATTCCTAAGACAGCTTGGCTGTCTTAGGAATTCTGGGAGTTGAAGTCCAGAGGGTGTGAAAGAGCCAAGTTTGCCTACTACTGATCTAAGGAATTGCCAGAGGGAATCAACGTTCTCCAAAGTACCTGACGGCAAGACAAAAAGCAATGGATGGAAAAACTAACCAAGGAGAGAAGCTAGAACTGAGAACTTTCCCGTTAGAACAACTAATCAGTGAAACAACTTGCCTCCAGAAGTTGTGAATGCTCCAACACTGGAAGCTTTTAAGAGATTGGACAACCATTTGTCTGAAATGGTATAGGGCTCCCTGCCTGAGCAGGGGGTTGGACTAGGAGACCTCTAAGGTCCCTTCCAACTCTTTGTTATTTTGCTAAGCTTCTATGCCTCTCGAAAACATTTGAGGGGACTTTGTAAATGACACAAAGCATGTGACTTTTTTTAAAGAGAAAAATGGACAATAATTTATTCATGCTTCAGCAATGGGCTACAGGTAGTAAGATGAAATGTAAGAGAAGCCCTGGGCCTGGGCAATACTGAAATAAAAATGTCTCAAAGATAATAAATTGACACAACCACTGGCATTACAAGAAAAGAGGGCAATCTAGGAAACCAACAAAGGTCCCTGATCCACATGAAATTCCAATTTAATAGTCTTCCAATTGAGATTGGAATTGAGATTGGATAACGGGATTTTTGAACCTATATTGCTGGAGGAATATCAATAATTTAATATTTCTACATTTCCTTTGTTTATAACTTAGAGTCTTGCAAGTACAGTGGACAGTATAGAAGTTTAATAAACTTAACTATAATATTCACTTGGCAGTATATACAGTAGAAATACGTTAACTAAACAGTAGTCAGGATGCTTGAATCTAGAAGTTTCCAAGATACCTGCAATTTAGCGATACTTAAGAGATGCAACACTTGAATGAAAACCAATTTTTAAGGAATTAAAAACAATGAAAATTATATATCTGAATTGTGGAATGAGGATCTGGAATATGCAATTTTGGAGAATCAACGGACCCAGATGTTAAAAATATGCAATATACTTAATATTTAAACATGAAATTCATTAGAAATATTTATTTTTAAAAAAGGTTGTCCAGAAGTGGATAAACAGGAGCAACTGTAAAAGGGTGTCTCTGTCAAGAACTGGGCCCAACAGACACCAGTGGGGGCTTGGCCAGCAAAATTATGAGTCTCTGGGCAGATTGCACTGTATCAATCCATTTCTGGACCATTCCACAGTCCATTGGGAGAAGACACATGTTCTCTTGATTATAAGGGCTAAGTTCCAGATATTTTTGCAGTCATCTTTTGTTTTTCTTAAAATAACAGTCTAGATTTAATTATAAGCTTAAGGACTAAGTTGTTTGCAGTTATATGGATTTTTCTTTTAATTTTCTTTGTATAACTGTCTTCCTGGGATTTTTTTTAATTTAATAATTTTTTAAAATTGAGAAATGTAACATTCTACAACTGAAATGAATAAATGGCAGCCTCCAATGGACAAGTGGAAGCCTTAAGAACAGGATGAGAGGCAGCCTTGTTTAGCAGTAATACACGTGAATGTGAATGTTTTTGTCAGATTAAAACATGAAACTGCACTGTATGCAGCTGATAAAAAGTAAATGCTATTTGCATTAATGGGAGTATTGAATCCATACAACAGGAAGCAAATGTTCTATTCTACCTGCCCTGATCAGAACCTATTTGAAATACTGTTCTCAATGTGGGCACCAGTTACAAGGACAATTAAAATCTGGAGCAAGTTCAGAGCATGGCTACCAAGGTGGAAAGCATGGAAGCCAATGGTTAAAATAGATAAAGGTTTAACTTTCAGAACAGCAACTGAGGATAGGAAGCAGTCTTCAAATATCTGAATTGTCAGAGCAGCTTTCTTCAAAAGCAAAAATAAGATTCTACCCAGAGATTTGAAAGTGTGGTCACCTGTCAGAAAATGAACAAAGGTCAATAGCAGCAATTGTTTCAACCAAGTAGTAGACAAAGTAACAGGAAAAAGCAAGCAATGTTTTGTAATGTGCTGTCTCAGTTTTATTACAAAACCTACTTTAATAACAACTTAATAAGCAATAGTCCTTCAAGTTCTAAAGATATTGAAATATTTGTAGTATTAGTGAAAATTTAGGGGTGCAAGGAGAGCATTTATAGGCTACCAGCTCTGGTACTTAATCTGGGATTCTTTTTAACTAGATTTCCAAGGCCATTAACTTGCCATTGTATTGAATAACAAAGAATCAACACCTTAAAACTTTTGTTATTGTAGAATGTTTTTAACTGGATGAGCACTTGATTAGAACCCAGATCTTTTCCCTAAACCAACATTTGATTGGTTGTCTCCCAATACACCTGAATGCCTTCTTATACCTTATCCCACCATGGAGGTCTGCAATACCTTCTTTGGCTTTTCATGGAGACAGATATCTCAGCAAAGTAGGTAGAAATTCTACCTGTACTTGGAAAAAATACCAATCAAATATGTTAGTTGCTCTATATACTTTGGATTGTGAACAACAGAATTTTGTTTTATATCAAGTTCTCTTAGCATGTATCATTTTGATGTGGATTACAAAATCCATGCTGGTTGCCTTTGAAATATTTTATCCACTTAATGAGAAATGTGATGGTAAAATTTATCATAATCAGATCTGTAAGACAACCAAAAATAAATACATGACCTGAAAGCTGCATGTTTGCATTATGCACTGAAACAGTTAAGTGATGGAGCTGGCATTGTTAGTTGATGCTGCTGCCTTTACAGCAACTGTTTATTATGTCGGTCATGTCATTTCAAGGCCAACAATTAACATCAAAACACATTAACACAGTAATTATCAATGTTACAAGTGTGTAATATGTGATACGTGGATAAGATTCTCAGATTTGAGGAGGCATAGAGAGATCAATCCATAAATGAGCAAGCAAATCATATTGTTTCCAGTATTTTGCCAAAATTTAGCAATAATGGCCTGATTTTTCAATAGTCAGATTATCTCGATATGAGAAGAGTAAATTTTACTCTAAGGTACTAATTAAGGCATTGCTATAAGTGTTAACTTATTTGAACACAGTGAATCCAAAGCGTCTTCCTCATGTAAGGTGTAAATTGACAACTTCTCTCAGGGAGACAACATGGCTTCTTTCTTCAGATAGAAATACCCTGAAAGAATAAAAAATGTGTATCTACTTTTAAGCCATCTGGAGAAAATCTGATGCTGATCCAAAACTGTAGGAGAAGCAGTTAATCCACACCCTGTATCAACCTCTTTCACCTGCAAAATCATTGTGGGTCATCAGGCTAAATGTCCTTCAATCTTCTGAGTTCACTGCATTAACTGCATTTTGTAATATTCAAGACAGTAGCTATTGCTTGATAAAAATCCCTTAAGACAGTTATAAAGATAGTTAAAACCATTCCTTTTCCAATGCAGTTTAAAATCTTCACGTTGTGCAATTCTATCTCAGCATCACATTTTTAAAAGGTACCCATTTTATATTTGTTATTTAAAAGCATACTCACAGTCCAGATTTCTGCAGTTAAAATGTACACAATTGCAACCCAATTTAACTATGTTAAGCAGGTAGAAATCTGCATGTTTGATTTTATACATATACACCATATTTAAAGCCAGCCACAATTCATTCTGTTACCTTGGACGATAAATTACACATGCTAAGCAGAATGTATTTCGACAACATCCTAATGTAAAATTACCAGTGCTAGTGATGTCCATATAAAAATAAAACATAACGATCTTAATGTTACTCAAATTTGGGGGGATCACATTTTGCCATAAAAGATAGAAAAAATGTCATATTTCACTGGAATACTAAAAGGCAATTGTTTTCCAGTTAGATCTGCAATCAAAAGAGTACAACTGTATAGGCACTAATTCCAGTTTTGGACAGAAATATCTACCTCAATCACCAATTTCAAATTTGTACGTTTTAAAACTCACAATATTTGCATAGGTCTGTATTATGAATTTGGTTTTGAACACATTCTCACATAAGTAAACAGGCTTTCATATTTTAAATGTAGTTAATACATGAGTTTAACAGTTCTAACCCAGATATGTGAAAACTGCAAAAGCAATGTTTAGAACAAGGAAAATAGTTATAGTTATTTAAGTATAACTATAAATTATGTAAGAAAAACAAATGCGAATGAACAATTGAATTATTGGGAGCAGTTTTATAAAAATTCAGCTGTCAAGTCATCAATATGTCTGAAGGCTATTTGCCACCATTAATACTTCAGTAGAACAATCAATATCAGCAGTATTTTTTAAAATGCACTCAGATGCAACCCATTGGGCATCAACTCAAACATCTTAGAGTTTGAATTTAAAAAACTCATATTTGATGTAATTTCACATCAAGCCAAATTTGTTCTATTCATACTTGATGTATATATTGAAGATATAACATGTTTTAAATTCATTTTTCTAACAACCTAACATTCAAAATAATACATTAGCTTCAATGTCTATAATGGTATGCTTGATTTAACACTGTTCATATACAGTAAAAGCCCACAATTTCAACATGTGCTGTTTGGCTTACTTATGAAAAAGACTAAAAGGATAATAAACTGATAATACTGAAACAGAAATTTGAATGATTATATAAAGTAGTGAAAAAGTAATACAAAAACACACTTGTTACCCAATTAAAAATTTATGTTTCAATAGGTTTTCCTCCACTGATTGCCATCTGGTTATGTTAGGTTACATGCATTACTAGATGAGATTTCAGATTTACATATGAATTTAGCCTCTGCTGATCTCTTGTGAAATTTTGTACAAACGGGGAACCTCTAATTTATATGAATGTTACCATTGTGTAGGAGGAAATTAGAACTTGGCCCAATGGCAATATTTCCAACTGGCCAGCCCAAATGGATTCGAAGCAACATCCTTCATTTCCACTTGAGACTAGGTTGGAGAAAGCTTAGCTACATTCAAAACATACATTCAGGTTTTTTTTTTCTATACCAGTTTTATAACATGTAAATTATAATTGACAACATCAGGACACCCAATGAAAATGAGAAAAAATGGGTGGATGGTAGGAGATGAGGAAGATGGTAACGGTGGCACTACTGGTAAGTAAGCCAAAGAAAAGAGAAGAGTAGCAATATGAAGCACAGTGGAGAGGCAGTGCTACTTTTTTCCGCTCACCACTACCTCCTCTCCCTATAGGAGATAAGCAATGGCAGGTAGGTGAATGAGCAATACACACTAGTCACACACTTACAAACATAACCCCCATAACCCCATTGCTGTACAGCATAAGACCAGAAACTCTACTATTTGCCTTCTTGTAATAAAGATTTTGAGAGCCAGTTTGATGTAGTAGTTAAGGCATCAAGTTAAAAACTGGGAGGAGAGTTTCTGTCCTGCTTTGGGAACATAGCCAACTGGGTGCCCTTGTGCCAGTTACCCAAGGAAGGCCAAAAAAAAAAAGATTTGGATTGTTACAAGCTAAGATGGGACTCTGCATTCCTGGATGCATGAAGATAAATAACTGACACAAAATAAGGCTTCGTTGTCACCAATGAAAACGGGAGATAAAGCTTATGAAGCTTATCCCTGGCAAATCTTTTTCACTACCCATAAATAGCTTGACCTGTAGCTTTTCCAACAGAAACAGGGCAATTTTCTTTAATATTTGGATTTTCTCCAAACTATAACAGTGGAATGACTACTTCTATGTTTCAGTTTGTCACCTAAGAACTGAGGAACATAAAGTAGATTACAATTAGACTGAGAACAGAACCAAGCAGGGCTCATGCTCATAATTTATTGACCGTGCTGAATTAACCTGAGAACACAATGTACCTTCTAATATTTATGGAATTAATTCTAGTTTTCTAAAAATTATAGTTTAGTTTGTTTTAAATTCAAACACTATATTCAATATTGCTAGCTTGTCATGAAAGTCAATAAACTAGTCCTTTAAAAAGTCATCTCAATTTTGTTTACAAATTACTTGATTCTGACACCAAATTCTGTGCCATCAAAAGATCTTGTGATTCTAAATACTTTTTGTTTTAGTTTAAGGAAGGACATTTGTGGCTTTAAATCTGCCTTGAAAGCAGTGTTCCAAGAGTAAGTTTAATTTTGTTGTATGCCTCATTTCCCAATCTAAAGCTAGCAAGAGCTGCTTATTTTATATAAACAGGTAAGTTGTCAAATTTGTACACACAGCAGCTTGTTTAAATCACATTGGGTAATCTTGATTTTTTTAAAAAAAATGCATCACATAATCTACTTGTTTGGTTTCCAATTTATCTTTGGCTATTTGAAGTTATTTTCCGTTAAGATCTTTTTCATTAACAGTACCTACAAATATTAATGATATAGAATAGTTAAAGAATTAATTATCGTAACTGAAGAGTCTATTTTTTGTTACCATATATGGAATCAGGGAAAGTTGTCAACTAAACAAAAAGAACAGTACTTGCTAACCTAAAAAAACCCACAGTAACTCTATAATCCCAATGTGATTAATTAACAGCACTACCGGCTTTGTCCACAGAAGTACTCTTCTAACTACGCTTTGAACTAATTCATGAATTCTTGTATAGGAGGTTTCGAAAGATGCATTAAGTACCATGCATGCAATTCTTACTGCTTGTTCAAAACTTTTACAACCCCCCATATAAGATAAATTGACAACATTGAGCCTGATGATTGTAACAAGTCAGTTAAATGCATGTCCTTACTGGATAAATACCTTAACTGGATAAATATCTTACAAGCTTCTGAGTTGGGAATCATCTTTTAAGTGTTGAAAATGAAAAAAAAACCGTTCAAAGAATGTGCTTGTGGAGTTTTCATCAGTCATTGAAGATATGTTAAGGAATACAGGTTTTTTTAATATAAACATGTTTATTTATCTCGCTTGGATCTGTAACTGCTGGCTGTAATTTCCCTTAAAAGGGGAAATGGATCAAAACATTTACTGGTGCTTTTCAAAAAAGAGCTATTTAAAGGGCACCAGCAGGGATTTGAGATTTCTCAAAATCTTTAAGCTGCAGGGGAAAAAAGACATGTGACATGTAGTATGCATACCCATTAATTTCCATCAGTACCAGCATCAGTTATTAAGGTGGTAATACAGCAAGTTTAAGTATTAATGACAGACAATGTGCAAATCATAAGGAATGATAACGAATACCAATCCTTACAAACGGCATTGCTATCCAGGAAATGTGTTCAGGAGAGATCTCTTTCAACACTTCACATTTGAAAACACAGGTGACTGTCCAGATTATACCTTCTATTTCTTACACAAAATTTTAAAGTGCCAATCAAAGCTTAATTTTGGGTTTACACAATTATATCAACAGATACACAAAACAATTAATGCATCCCTTTACCACAGCAAGTCAGACTAATAAAAAAAAGTGCTGTAGCTAAGGGTTTGCCTAAGCTGTTCACCAGTTTAATATCTAGTCAGGGGTCTTTATTATGCATGTAAATAGTCAGGCGCTTCAATGAAACAGAAAAAGCTGAAATGTAGTTGTTGTTCTGTTAAGCCACACTTCACTTCTTCCGTCTTTTTAATGTAAAAGTTTAAATATACCAACTGTCTGAGTAAAATGTTTATGGGTTTACAGATTCTTATCCAAATCTGCTGCAGAACTATATGACATCAATGAAGTCAGTTGGATTATTTCTGCCTGTTCAATTAACTATAGACATTTTCTTTACTCTGAAACTGCCATTTTTGTTTTAAATCAAAGCAAGGGTCTGGATCTCATGTGCAAGGCTCAAGGTGACGCTTAGGACAGAACATGCAGTGCAAACGGCATTTCTTTCCATATCCGGGTAATATAAAGCTGACAACTGTAGTCTTGTCTTTATGGGCAATGAAAATAATCCCTTTACTATGAACTTCCTATAAAGGAAAACAGAGATAACTCTTCTGGTAACATGTATATAGTACACTGGCCAGTGTTTTTGGCGTTTTAAAAGTAATCTTGAGTATTAGATTAATTCACTTGCTGAGCATTCATTTGAGGCATTCCCCTGTTGGGTCTTGGGGGCCCTCCACGACCTAGAAAATAAAAATAATAATTTATTTTGGGACTGAGACTTTCGATTTTCAGGATGAACATTTATTTCTACATAAACTCTTAAGTTTATTTAATTCTTGAAAATATTACCCACTATCTGCCTTCTCAACAAAGAAACAGACTTCAGATGAACAGAAGAATGCCCTGAATGTACAAAAATAATGCACAATTTCATACCAAAACCTTAAACATGTCCTACAAGTTCCTTACCCCACAGACACAATTCTACCCTAAACTTCTTTTCAGATAATATTTGAATGGAATGATAAAATACTACAGTCAATGATATAGTATAAAATTCTAATCGGCTTGTTTATGGTTCTGTGTAGTCCAGCAACAAAATGCAAATTACTGCCCAGAGAGTGGATTGAAACTTTTTTTCAGAATGGTCAGCCCCCAACAAAAAATATACTTATTTGTTTGTTTGTTTTGTTTGTTTGTTTATTTATTTATTTATTTCATCAGATTTCTATACCGCCCTTCTCCAATAGGACTCAGGGCAGTGAACAGCCAACTAAGAAACATAGAATACAAAATTTATAAACAATTAAAAATATTAAATAATTTTGGCCATGAACTTTAAAACACCCCAATCAGATACTGATTTCCACACTAATGGCAACAATGAAACAACAATTCTAAACAAATAATAGCATGAAAGAGGAATATACAGTTGAAAAAATAAATTAACAACCATAATTAACACCGCTTATGGGGGGGCCAAAAGCCGTAATAAGCAGGTATATACAAAAGAATGAAGGCTATTGCTATAATGCATTGTAAGCCACCCTGAGTCTTTGGAGAAGGGCGGCATATAAACTGAACAAACAAACAAACAAAAACTACAACTATTAAAGAAACTTGAATGGAAGTATCTGAAGATACACAACTCCAGAATCTATAAACATTCAAATCATAATTCCATTATTTAATATTACCTCGAGGGGCTCCCCGAGGGCCACTTTGTCCAGAGCCACGTTTGAAATTCTGTTGATATCCATCCTGAAATAAAAAGACCAGTCAGTAGTGAAAAAGTAAAATATAAAAGTACAGTGTTGTAGAAAAAAATGTTTAAGCAATGGCAAAAATGAAACAACACAAAATTTCAGACTTAGAAAGGCTTTGAACTTCATTTCAAGATTCTTTTCTCTCTTTGCTAATTGCCATTAACATTCAGTATATTCATAAGATATTTGTCAAGCAATTGGATATGAGGGGGTTTAAAATACATATTTACAAACTGATATTTCAATGAATTTAGAAAGTCAACCAAGAATTCACTTATTTTGGATGATTTTGTTTTGTGAATAAATAGTTGGCTATCAAAGTCCTTTTACAGGAAATAATGTACATCTATAATCTAATAAAGCAGAGTAACAACAAAAGAGAATATTTGTAGCTCAGGGATGAAATGAATCCCAGAGTACATTCAACTTTAAAAGTTAAAAATGTGATCTGAAATTATTTTTTATTTAATTAATGTTAGATCCAATATATCTTCACAAGCAGATATAAAACATATTTTATCTCCTATGAGTACACTTACTCGCTGGTAGTTGGGATAGTCTCGTGGAGCATTAAACTGTGCCTGGGTGTAACCACTATTTGGAGTATTGGAAAATGAAGGACGGTAGCCATCATATCCTCCTAAAAATCAGGATAAAACAATTACTAGATAGGATTATCTTATGGGATATGCATGAATATATTTATGATATATCCAGAAATAGCATTCTGGGCACAAAGAATCTTACTGAGCATTCTGAGAAAGCACCACAAGGAATAGCAATAGCACTTAAGACTTATATACCACTTCACAGTGCTTTACAGCCCTCTCTATGGGGTTTACAGAGTCAACATATTGCCCCCAACAATCTGGGTCCTCATTTTACCGACCTCGGAAGGATGGAAGGCTGAGTAAACCTTGAACCGGTAAGACCTGAACTGCCAAACTGCTGGCTGCCGGTGATCAGCAGAAGTAGCCTGTAGTACTGCATTCTAACCAGTGCCACCACAGCTCCTAGGAAGGAGGAACTTCCACTGGAAGTTGGCAAACAAGCCATTTCTGGCCTCCGGATGGCCTCCGAGGGGGTGGGGAAGGCCATTTTTGCCCTCCCCAGACTCCTAGAAAGGTTCTGGAGGGTGGGGAGAGCAAAAAATGGGTCTACCATGCCATTGCATGCCAGGAGGGAGGGGTGTTTGCATGCGCATGCGCAGGGGCAGGGCACATAGAATTATGGGTGTGGGCACGTGCGTGCAACCCCTCTCCCACCCGCTCCTGGCACGCGATGGCAAAAAAGTTAGCCATCTCTGCACTACTACTTCACAATTCAGTATTAGATTGAAAATAAATTCTTCTTCCATCTATACCATACTTAAACCTTTTAACATAAAATTACCGGATAAGTGTTTAAACTGCATGAGGGCTCCTGTGCACCATTCAGTGTCTTCAAGATTTCCCATTATATGCAAGATTTATTATAAATTATTTAAATGCATTAATAAATTCAGGCACCAAAATAAAGAATACCACCAAGAGTCATAGTTTGTATAAGTGAAAGACTTGCTTTTGTAAGCCAAGGAAGTAATAAGCCCTGAAAAAGATGTAGCCATTTAGCAGGTTACAGATGGAAAGTCACTTTCAGTTTCATATACATCAAACTAAACTTTTATCAAAATATTTTTAATTAGTTCCTTCTCATACTTTGCCCTCATATGATCTGCTTTATTTTTTATTCACTAATACTACACCAGAGCAACTACTACAAAGTTTATGTAATGCTGCACTTTTTTGTTATTAAAAAATTAAAGCATGCTACTCTAATGCTTAAGCTTGTTGATATTCTGCATCTCTGAAAAACATTCAGAATTAATCTTAAAAGGTTTTTAAGTTTTTACCTCTAAACCCATTGGCTGGTCCCCTGTATCCATTCATTAAGCCTCGAGTGCCGCGTGATCCACCACGAGACACTCCCCGGCTGTTATAATAAGGCTGACCGTTACGTGGGAACCCAGTATTCTGTTGTGGAGGCTGCTGGTGGTTACCTGCCACTTGATGGGACTGGTCCGGGGAACCATGGTAAGTGCCAACCACTAAAATGAAAAAAACCAAGACAGTACAAGAAGTTTGAATGTATACTCCAGTTTCCTAAAGACTCAAATAATATCAAGCTAACTCACCAATGTACTCTGCTTAAGAGCCACCAAGTAGGACAGAAAATGTTTACCTATCTAAAGAAAGATTGTTTGCAGAATTAAATCCAACATGGCAGTCTGAATTCCCTACACATGTAGAATAGTCCTTACATTTCACATGATTTAAAGAGTGCACTCTGTAACTTCATCCATTTAGTTTCCTAAAGTTCTTTTTGGGCGAGAGGGGGGTCCCTTTTACCAGCTAGGATATGGGTTTTTTTCAGTTTTGTATATAAAATCATCAACTTTGATATTTATCCTTCAGCATTTTCCCCTTTGTAAAACCATACAAATATTGCAGAACTGCTTTTTTTCATAATATGCACAATGTATTATATAAACACCATCAGTAAAGAATTATTTAGACTACATCTCTTTAAAACATTTTTGAGAGTAAAGCATTCAGTTTTTCACAGTTTTACCTGTCTGAAGCTGCTGTTCTTGCTGAAGTTCTGATTGTTCTACTGGATGGGGCTGATTGGAGAATGTCTGGCTGTAACCGGTCTGGTACTGATTTTGTTGCTTTAGAGTTTCTGGCTCATTGACAGGAGGAACAGGTGCATTCATGTTAAATACCTAGATGGAAAGTAAGTAAGAATCAGTTGATTTTTTAAACTCAGGATTCAAGTGATATTCCATAAACATTTCAAAAAGATAGACCAGTTTAGTGTTCATCATCTTGAGTCATTTATAAAACAATGAAAGTGGGACACCAATAAAATGAAATAAACCACTAATAGTATTTAGAGAAAAATTGACCAATATCACGATGCTGACATCCAAAATTTTGTTATCTACATTTTTAATATATTTAGTGCTTACCGTCTGCATGGACTGGAATGGAGCTGCATTAACATTGATTCCGCTGCTATGCAAGGGTTTGCTAGAGGCAGCCTGAAATACCTGAGGCTGAGATGCAACTGGAAGTGGCGATGATGTTGGTGTCTGATCTGTACTTAAGGTTATTGAAGCCTGACAAATAAAATTCAACCTAACATTAGCAAGCAAGACATCAATACCATTTTTAATTATGAAATAGGTTGTTGCTGACAAAGTGTACCTACGAAAAGGGGAAAGTGTAAAATCCCTCTTACATAGTATCCTCTCTTTATTAAGGGTAGAAAGATCCTAGCATTCTACTCTGAATTAACCTTGAACATGAAAAGATTACAGAAAGCAGTTTCCTGTGCAGGGACAGTGAATGTACAGAGGCATTTCCCTGTCAATCAAATACCAATTATATCTAATCACCTTTTGATTAGATGAAATCTAGCCCAACTTTAAATTTAAAAAAATTGCTTCTAAAATGTTCAGGATCAGAACAGATAAGCTTTAAAAAATATTCGAGTTAAAAAATTATCAACCTCCCCCCACCCTTATATCTAAAATAAATGGTTTCCAAGACTTTTTAAGAGGGGCACTCATCTATATATGCAAAACTCTTTCCCCTCCCAAGCATAATGAAGACTCATAACTTGCCTGAATCTGGTCAATTGATTCTTTCTGAGGTCGCTGTTCTGTTGAATGAGAAGGCTGATACGTGGGCTGGGGTGCTGTATATCCCTCACTTGTGGAAGAAACCAAGGGGACCTGTCAAAGTTTTAAAATTTAACAGAAACTCCGGCCAGGGCCTCTCGGTAAGTCCTTCCTTTCATGACTCTTACAGCTCTCTCTATGTTAGCAACATTTTTCTGAATATTTATTCATATTTAGAAACTCTAGAAGACTTTTATTTCTTCTAGGTCACAAACTGCTACGGGTAGTCCTCAACTTACAACTGTTTATTTAGTGACCGTTCAAAGTTTCAAGGGCACTGAAAAAAGTGACTTATGACTGTTTTTCATAGTTACAACCATTGCAGCATCCCCATGTGATCAAAATTAAGATGCTTGGCAACAGATTCATATTTATGACTTTTGCTATGTCCCAGAGTTATGTGATCACCTTTTACAATCTTCTGACAAGCAAAGTCAATGGGGAAGCCAGATTTACCTAACAACCAGATTACTAACTTATCAATTGCAGTGATTCACTTAACAACTGTGGCATGGAAGATCGTAAAATGGGGCAAAACTCACTTAACAAATGTCTCACTTAACAACAGAAATGGTGGGCTTAACTGTGGTCATAAATCGAGGACTACCTGTATTCTGACATTTTCCCTGAGTTTCTAGCTAGGTCAAAACGTTTTTTAAATTGTTTAAAATTTCTGCAAATTCTAATATTAGCAGGCTTTCATACCATTTCTTTTTAATTACAGCACTGCTTTGTGAGATATACTAAGGATTATGACCATTTTTTATTTCATAATCTTTTAAGAAAGCCTAGTACCATGATGGCGAACCTATGGCACGGGTGCCACAGGTGGCACACGGAGCCATATCTGTGGGCACGCAAGCATTGCCCTACCTCAGTCCAGCACACATGTGCGTGCTGGCCAGCTGATTTTTGGGCCTTCTGGGCCCACTGGAAGTCGGGAAACGAGCTGATTCAGGGCTTCCGGAGGGCCTCCGGGGAGATGGGGAAGGCCGTTTTCGCCCTCCCCAGGCTCCTAGAAAGGCTCTTGGAGCCTGAGGAGGGCAAATTACTGGTCTACTGGGCCCACCGTGCCATTGAGTGCCAAAAGCAGGGGGAGAGCCGGGGGGCACGCAGGCACGTGTGGGGGGGACGGGGCACATTGAATTATGGGTGTGGGCACACGCATGTGCAATCCCTCTCCACTACCCCCGCTTTTGGCACGCAACGGCAAAAAGGTTAGCCATCATTGGCCTAGTAATTATACTAGCTGTACCAATTTTTCCAGTGATCTTTTCTACTTCTCCAAAAGCTTTGGGGGACTGCATGATTTGGTTAGGAGATTCAATTTATATAGCTTCACACAAGTTTAGTATAAAGCCCAGTCTCTGAATCAAGGCAAATTAAGTAACAATGACTGATGTAACAAGTAAATGTTCCTATCACTACAAATATAGAAATGTTATCCTTTTTTTTGTCAAAGATTATTTACACAAATTTTCTAACTTCTGCCTAATCCAGGATTTCTGGGTCATGAATCTCATGGGGCTCATAAGCAACGTAAATGCGAGGAGTTGAGAAATTTCTTAAGCCTGTAAGGCAGGAATGATGTCAAATTTGCTGCTGTTCTACCTGGGCAAAACTTACACTTGCGAAGTAGGAGCACATTCATCTCATCCGCACTTTGCCTGGGTAAACCTGCCCTGATTTGCAAAGCAGAAGGAAAGCCCCAAGCAAATTTTGAGATAATTAAATCTGTAAGGATAGACACCTGTCAAAGGCATTTGCTAATGACAGCTCCTACTTATGACCATTTATTTAGCAACGGTAGTGCTGGAAAAAATGACTCATGGCCATTGCAGTTTCCCCGCAGTCATGTGACTGTGACTCGGGCACTTGGCAACTATTGTGTATTTACAATAGACAGTGTCCCACTGTCGTGATCATGGTTCATGACATTTCCAGTCAACTTCCAAAAAGCAAATCAATAGGGAAGCCAGTCACAAGTCGTGGTTACATGTCTTACTTAACAACCACGGCAATGAATTTATTGACTGTGGGAGAAAAGGCCATCAAACTGGGTGCAGTTACAAGACATCTCAATAACCACACTACTTAATTATTAATTTTAAAGTCCCTATTGTGATATTAAGTCAAGGACTACTTATATTTATTTCTTTTTATCTATTTCTTTGTATGTTTAGTTCTCTTCATGTGCTGGGAAGGGAAGGGTTCTGACAGCATCAAATTAAGAACTCATCTAATCTATAGACTTATAGATTCTATAGAACAGGGTCAAGTATTAGCGGTGTTGGCAGGGGGACAGAGGTCGACCCCGAGGCCCCTCACATGCAGGGTACCTCAGCGGTCGGTCCTCTCTCCCCTTTTGTTCAACATCTACATGAAGCCGCTGGGGGAGGTCATCTGTGGTTTCGGGGTGAGGTATCATCAGTACCCTGATGATACCCAACTTTTTATATCTACTCCGAACCAGCCCAGTGATGCTCTCGACGTGATGTCCCAGTGCCTGGAAGCGGTGCGGCTCTGGATGGGGAGGACCAGGCTTCAGCTCAACCCCGCCAAGACAGAGTGGCTGTGGGTACCGGCATCTCGGTTCCAAGGAAATATTCCATCGTTGGTCATAGGGGGTGAGGTGTTACCCCCTGTTGAGAGGGCGCGTAATTTAAGCGTCCTCCTGGATTCACGGCTGACTTTAGAAGATCATGTTGCGACCGTGACCAGGGGGGCATTTGCACAGATTCGTCTGGTGAGCCAATTGCTCGCCTACCTGGACCGTGATGACCTCCGCACAGTCACTCATGCGCTCGTTACCTCCCAGATCGACTACTGCAATGCTCTCTACATGGGGCTGCCCTTGAAGACCACTCGGAGGCTTCAGCTGGT
>JANHZT010000753.1:231157-244606 GCA_032468215.1 Stegonotus admiraltiensis
GGGCACGCATGCATGTGACCCCACCACGCTCCCCCCGCTTTTGGCACGTGATGGCAAAAAGGTTAGCCATCACTGATATATACACATGGGGTGGCATTGTGACAGTGCACAAAAAATATGTGACATGGTGTTTAGAGAAATTAGAGCATTTTGAAAGTAAATTTAGATATGTCACCAAGAATTGCATTAATGTTGCTGGTAGAACAATGGGATATAAATGAAACAAAAAAAGAAAATTTTTTGGCTCTTAATGGCCACATAGGTAGATTTTCTTCATAACAATGCGTCCCTAACCTGGTCTTTAGGGTCTTCCAACAGTGAACCTATCACTACTATAACTGTCCATCCACCTTGCTGCTGGTCATCCTCTTTCTCTCTATCCTTCCTTCCATCTTTCCCAGCATTAGAGGGTTTTCCAAAGAAATTGTATATTTTCACAATGTGGCCATACTAGGGTAATTTGTCTCTACCTAGACTTTAGTGTCCTCAGAGAAAACTGTTATTAGTGTGATGGTTCTTTGATTTCTTGGCTGTCCATGGTATTCAGGAGCCTTCTCCAGCACTAAAGCTCAAAAGTGTCAATACTCTTCCTCTCCTGTTTCTTCAAATTCCAACTTCTGCTTCCATAGACAATCACAGGGAATACCGTGGCTTGCACAATTCTTTGTAGATACAGAAACTTTACAACATTTTAATATCTTATCCAAGGCTTTTGTTCTACCAAGTATTAGTCTATGATATATTTCTTCACTGCTTGTTTCTGTACTGTTGATGGGTTGATCTTAAAAGGCAGCAGCTATCCAATTTCACTATAAATTCTAAGGTTGGTTGTTCTACCTGTCATTAGTTTGGTCTTTGTATTTAATTTTAGTCCCATTTTTTCACTGTGCTCCTTGACTTTTATTACTAGAGCTCATAGATCCTTTGCAATTTTAACTACCACAATATTGTCATCAGCATTGTATAAGTTATTGAGGTTTATTCCTCCAGTTTTAAAACCTTGCTCATATTCTTCCAATCCAGCTGCTCTTAAAATTTACTTAGTATATATGTTGAATAAATAAGGGGAAAGCAAAGCCTTGTCATGTACAGTTGCCATCCTGGAGCCAATTTGTTTCACTGTCTATATAGTGGCTTTCTGATCTGTGTATAAGTTTCTCATGAGGGCAATAACGTGTCTTGGGATTCCCATTCTTCTGAGCACATTCCAGAGCTTGACATGATTAACACAAACAGAAGACTTTCTATAATCAATAAAGCATACATTGACTTCTTTTTGGTATTCTTTGGCTTTCTCAGTTATCCACCATGCATCAGCAATAATGTCTCATGCTCCTTGGCCTTTTCTAAAGCAGCTTGAATATCTGGTATCTCTTCTTTTGGATGATCCTAAGCATTGTTTTGCTAGCATATAAAATTAAGGATATTTTATGACAATTTGCAGTCTGCTATGTCTTCTTTGTTGGTATTAAACCATAGGTACTGCAAATTATAAAGAATCATCCTAAATATTCTAAACGTTATCATTTGAAAATCATAAGAATAAAAATACTTACATGTTGTTCCACATACAGGTTTTTCCTTCCCTTCCAATAGATCCCACAAATGAATGGATGCCTGTTCATATTGTTCATTCAACCTTCAGAAAGAGAAATTAAGAGAAATGTAATGTTACCTGAAAAGTTTAATGTTGCCAAAAAAAATAATTAGATCACAATTACAATTCTGAATTATTTTAGCTTTATACTCAATCATATACCTTACGTTCATGTCACGTTCAGGTTCAACCAGCTTGTAAAACTCGTCAAGTGTGGATAGTTCTGTTTCTGTTAATATAGATACCCCATTTGTTCCTTGTTTTAGGTCACTGCGCACTTCTTCATCACCCAACTTGTCCAAAATATATTGCAATTCAAGTACTGTCTTTAAACGTTTTTGTTCAGTTTCTTCTCTCATTAACTGTTCCCGTCGGGCTGTCTTCTTTATTGTTTTTTGAATCTGGTGAAAAATACATTTGCTTAACAAGTGTTTTAAATAGTAGACAAATTTAATGGTTTCTACATATTGTCCTAAGCATCTAAACAGGAGAAATCCAATACTTAAAAATTAGTTCAAATATTTTCAGTGTTTCCTGAAAAATTTCTGAGGAGATAATAGCTAAAGGCTTCAAAAGATTTTCCTGCTCCCCGCACTATTTAACCAGATTTATTTATTTATTTAACAAATATATTTAACCGCCCATCTAAACAAGGAATTCTGGGACACAAGCAGAAATAAAACAATTAAACTATACAATTTCAACACAAACTAATCATTCCGAAAGAAATTGAACCAAGGAACCTAAAAATTATATCAATGTATCAAACCACATGCACATCAGAGATCCATTAATATCCTGGGCCCATTGCTAGGGGGAAGAGCCAGATTTTCAATCTTCTGAAAAGCTAATAGGATCAGAGTTGTCGAAATCTGGGGTGGGGAAATGGGAAGGAGGCTATTCCACAAAATAGGCCCCATTTCCTGGAATCCACCAGGTGACAATTCTTCACCACTGGGAGTCTGAGCATGCCCACTCTGCCAGATCTAGAGGAACGGGCAGAAATCACTAGGAATAGGAAGCCCCATAAGTAAACTGGCTCAATGTCATATACAGCTTTAAAGGTGACAGCCAACATTCCCCTCTTTAAGGCATAATTAACTGTAATTAGTCTTCTCCATACTAGCAGTCTTCATTATTCTATCAGCACCAGCACTTTCTCTCACCTCCCTTTTTTCACTGTTGTTTTATGAAACATTTCAGTATCACACATCATAAATGAAATCAGAATTCTTGATTTTATATTTTCTATTGCATTTGTGAAATTACACACAATGTACTTTCTGAGAAATTTCTCTCTACAGTTAGAATACTGAACAAGGCACAATAAGGAATTGCTAGGTGGAAGAAAAGATATGGAACGGATCTCTCCAGTTAATTTATTATCCGTTTTTTTCAAAAAAAATCAATAATGTCAAACACTGAAACAAATCTCAATGCCACATAAAACAACCCCAGTAGATATGTTTTTGTGTTTACTTGAACATATGTATGCAAAGGAGAGTTCACCATTTCTCTAGATAACTAGTTCCACTGTACATTTGTTCATGGTGTAATAATTCTTTAGAGGACTTTTCTTCATAATTCCTACAAACAGGTAAGTCCTTGATTAAATAAAATCATGGTGTATACAATCACTTGTGCTCTGGGCCAGGGAACATTACTCATGCTAATTAATTGAAAAATTCCTGCCTCTCCCCAAAATCTAAAATTAAAAAGACCCTGAAATAATAGGTGTTTTAATCTGTGTGATTTTGTGATACTGGGCATGTGAGAAATTGTGAAGAGTCAATCTTTGTTCATGTTTATTATGCTTTTCGAATACCATCTTCTTTCATCATATGTCAATGCTGATTATCACTATAAACATTAGGTACACAGAGAAAGATATTTATGTTTTTGGACTTGAGGGCTGAAACAATTCTTCCATCCACTCAATTTCCTAATTTACTTAGCATTGTTTTCATGGTGCTCAAATCAAGTTATTGTTTCACAGATATTTTCTATTTAGACCAGGAGAGTCAAACTCAAGGCCCACGGAGTGCTTAAATCTGGCCCATGGGGCCGACCTGGAAACAGCAAAGGACTGGCCCACGTGGGCCTCCCTAGCTGTTTTCGCTGGCAGACGATTACAGGAGGCAGTCGTAGCCGAAAACGGAGCTTGAAAGCCCATTTTCGCTGATAGACCATTTGAGCCACCACAGGCGCCCCCAACACGAGTGACGTCAAACTAGCCACGTCTACCTGGCCATGCCCACCCCACCCAAGGTCAAGCACAACCCTGATGCGGCCCTCAATGAAATTGAGTTTGACACCCCTGATTTAGACAATGCCTGAAGTATTTAAAAATTATTTTTGAAAACGTTTAACATTAAACTGAATAAATGCTTTGTTTTTAATCTAGGACAAAGAATTGTGTTCCTGAGTTTCTAGGAGCCACACAGTTCAATAAAACCAAGCTTCAGAAAGTTTGGTTGTTCCAGCTTTCAAATGAAACAAAATCCAAATGGGTGAAATTGGTGAGGATTGCACCCCTCTCTTCCTCATACAATTTCCAACACAGCATATTTCACCAGCATGTCTAACCTTCATCTTCCCAGTACCTTTACTCCTCCCTATCAATGTTCCAACATGAAATACCTCACCATATCCCTACTCCCAAGCTTTCCTATACTTTCTCTTCAAACACCATTTCAATGCCACAGCACATAATATCCTACCAACACTCTCAATGTTCTCTTCTTTTCTTCTCTGCTAACAATGTCCTTGAATTTTCCCCTTGAAAAGATTAAAATAGTCCTATTTTCTTCCATGAGCATATCAACATAATGTCTTTTTCCATGCATAAAAAAGAACACACAAGATAGAAAAGTTTTAGTTAGGCACAAACCAATCCAAACTGAAGTGGAAACGTGCACATTCATCAAAGAATCCGGGACAAGATGTATTCAGATTTCATAAACACAAAACTCACATAATTACACACACATGTATTAACATAAATCTTAATTTTTCCATGCCTAATCTACTCTGAACCATCTACTGTCTTTACTTACATCTTGACTTAGAGCCATGAAACTCCTCTGCAGTTCCTTGGCAAATTCCAGATTATTACTGACTTCCTGGTGCTTTGACACAGCATCCTAAGACAGAAGACAAAATTCATTTGGTCTCTTTAAAAGTATAAAAACTTGAATCTATATTTCACATATGTTTCTATTAAGGTTTAGTTAGATCTGACAAGTATTTTACTTTCTATAAATGTAGCAAAATAGATACACTTTTTACAGGAAGTTTGGAAAGCAATTTCTAAACTGGAATAGTTCCCAGCAGTCCAGAATTCAAAATTTATTCCACTTTCACCAACCCCCAAAAGTTATCAGATTCCTTAAATCTTCAAGTAAGTAAAGTGTGTCCAAAAATAAATCTCCAGCAATCAAAGATGATTGGTGGAAATTTTCAATTGATGTACTGGACCACCTTTATATTGCCAAACATCATTTGTTATCCAGAACCCTAATGCAGTACTAGTCTTTCACCTGTTTTTTTGAACACACACTGACATTTGTGTCACATTAGGAAGAAGCTTCAAGATTCCTACTTCTTGATGCTCCAGAGAGAGGAGAGAATCTCCTCTCTCTGGAGCATCGTTTTTCCAACACAACAACAGAGGGAACAGACTTCCTTTTGTCTACTTGACTCTCCAAGGTTAAGGAAAGTCCCAAAATCATCCCTCAAGATCCTCCGATAACAGCAACAGCCTGCAAGCAGTTTAGAAGTCGGGCTTCCAAAATAACTGGTGAGCAGAAGCTGGGAAGTGGGGTCGAAATCATGTTGTTGTTGGACAAAACAGTCATTCTGGAATTTATTTTTCAAATAGACAATAAGCTGTGCCCTTCATTTCTTATGAGACTTTACTATTTAGAAGAGGCTCTCTTTAGATACAGCCTTTTTGAAGCTCTGAATGCCATTTTTGACACTTTTTCTTTACTGTTAGACGACAAGGAAGAGGATTGCTAGCAGTCAAAATAAGGATGTGTGGAACATTTTTTCTCTTGAAATATAAGGATAAAAGTTGTGGTTTTAATCTACCACTTTTAAAATAATTTGTAGCCCTATACAAATATGGGGTGGGGTGGTTGAAATTTGTCGATTTTTATGAAGTCTGATTGGTAGAAAAATGAAAAATAAAGGAAGAAAGAAATAACAGTCTTTGACCACTAGAGGGAGGTATGAGGATGCTTAATTCCGAGCTGAAGTCTGTTATTAAGGAAATCCTTGAACAGTCAATACAGAAGATCATCCTGTTTGTAAAACAGCCAAAATATATTAAGTATACAGAAGATTATTAAAGAAGAATAAAAGATACAATTATGTGTAGAAAATTATCAACCCACTCTGTCAACTTTACAAATACTGGACAATGCAAATAAACTAACTGTACCTTCAGAATATAAATCTGACATCAGCTTTTCGTATGATGATGGTTTGAGTACAACAGGGGTAACATCCAACAGGTTCTGACAGGTTTTGGAGAACCGGTAGTGGAAATTTTGAGAAGTTCAGAGAACCAGCAAATACCACCTTTGGCTGGCCCCAGAGTGGGGTGGGAATGGGGATTTTGCAATAGCCTTCCCCTGCCATGCCTACCAAGCCACGCCCACCAAACCACACCATGCTCACCAAGAACCGGTAGTAAAAAAATTTGGATTTCACCACTGAGTTCAACCCTCCTAGTGCAACTGAAACAAGAGTATCAAGTAAATTCACAACTCTCAAGAGGTCAAGTCCGGGACTTTTGCTTTATGGATACTAACAAAGTCGAGAATTCTTTGAAGAAAAAAAATATGATAGCCATCTTAGCGAAAGAAACTTTAATCTGGGAAGACTTGCTTCAGACTAAATTACAACGTCCAACAGAACAACTTTGTGATTTTTTTAAAATGGATATAAATAAAGCTGAGATCTTTTTCAAGAAAAGAGGCTTGATAGACTCTCCTGAGAAGAAAAATACTTTATTCTATGAGGACAACCTAGAGGGAGTGACTTAAATTTAATGTCTTAATTAGTTAGGATGGATTTTTAAAAGTTTGATGTATGTATTGAAAGAAAATTTTCAATTAGTTTTGTATGTATAAAATGAGTATGTAAATGCATGTCCCTTTTTTTAAGTAATGCTGAATAATTTCCAAAGTTTGTAAAATACTATTGACTAGATTTTAAAATAAGAGAAGATCCATTCCATGAGGATAAACTGGAGGGAGGGATTCAAATTTAATTAGCTCAATGGAGTTAATTGGACTTATATTGGACTTATATAGATAACTGAATGAAAGTTCTAATGTAGTATTATGATTGGGTTCTGGGTTTAAAATGAAGGGTTTTCTCTTTTCTCCTTTATATATAATACCTGAGTACTTTTTAGAATTAGTAAAATACCAAAACTAAAAAGTATTTTCTCCCTTTAGGGTTGAAAAAAAATGATATATTATTCCCCAGCAAAGAGAAGCAGAGATGGTTGAAGTGATTTTTTTTATCCAAAGAAGAGAATACATTGTATTCCGGATTTTGTGCTTGCAATGAAAAAGAAAATGAAACTTTGTTTTTGTTTTTGTTAATTACATAGGCTTGTTGTTATACAAATGGCTTGTACATACTATTGTATAAAAGCAAAAAGTTGTGCTTGTAATGTTATCTTCTACTGTGCTAAAGAGAGTCAGAAGTTGGTGCCTTTTTCTTTCCTTTTCTCCCTTTACACTGTATCATTTTTCTCTTCTCTTAGTTTTCCACTTTTTTCTTTGTATTTTATACTTGATAAACTAATAAAATTTAATAATAATAAAAAAGATTCCTACTTCTTGAACATTTAATCATGCAGTTTCTTTGCCTTAATTTGCAACATTTTTTTGCCTTTCAAATAGCAATAGCACTTAGACTCATATACTGCTTCACTGTGCTTTACAGCCCCCTCTAAGTGGTTTACAGAGTCAGCATATTGCCTCCATCAATCTGGGTCCTCATTTTACCGACCTCAGAAGGATGGAAGGCTGAGTCAACCTCCAAACTGTAGGCAGCCAGCAGTCAGCAGAAGTAGCCTGCAGTACTGCATTCTAACCACTGCGCCACCACAGCTCAAATAATAAAATGAATAAAATGAAAAGCATATACCGTATTTTTCAGAGTATAAGATGCACTTTTTTCCCTCCTAAAAGAGGCTGAAAATTTGGGTGCATCTTATACTCCGAATGTAGCTTTTTTGAAGCTTTTTTTCAGCCCTAACGAGGCACTAGCGAGTGAAGCAATCTCCATGCTAAGCTTTTTTTCAGTGAAGGAATCTTCCCTGCTTTGCCTGCTCCCTCCAATTCTCAGCTGTGAAGCTTTTTTTCAGCCCTAATGAGGCACTAGTGAGTGAAGCCAATCTCCATGATTTGTCTGCTTTTCTCGTTGCTTCTCTCTCCAAAGATCAGTTGTGCTTTAGAATCTGTTTTTTATCCCCAAGCAGGGGATAAAAAACAGCAAACTAATGTGCTGAAGCTGACCAGAATAAGGAGGCTAGCCAGATCAATACCTAGTAGGCAGATTTTTTTTCCTATTTTCCTTCCCAAAACTAAGTTGCATGTTATACTCCGAAAAATACGGTATATGATGCTGTACATAATTAAAAACCACAATTGTAAGGGCCAGTTATTCACAGGACTGCAACAGCTACAATAAAATGAGATAATATGGTCTAAAGTTTTTTAAATCTTTACAAAATTACAAGAAATTATCAATCAAAATATTTACCAGCTGATCTTGGTTAAGGCGTTCTCCTCTGTTCATTCGATCTTGATAATCATCAAGTTTGCTCTGTAAACAAGATAAAAATTTACAATTAAAAATTGTAAGCAAATTTAACAGAATTAGATGAAAATGTCTTCCATCAGAAAATAAGAGTCATTTTCTCTTTCTCTTTAAAAGGAGAAAGCATAAGAAATTATATAAAAACATAAGAGAAAGGCAAAATTAGTTAAGTATTACCCTTTCTTAACTGAATATTGCTACGCATTTACATTATTTCCATTACATATGGACTGTTTAATCTCTAAAAAAGAAAAAGAAGAAGAAAAATAGTAAAAATGAATCATGCAAATTTACTTAGATGGGCATTTGCAATGGACTTCAGAGGTACACCTTCTGTGGCCACCTCAACCCTGTGAAATAGAGCCCCAATTGAAATTTGAAGGATCCCCTACCCTTTAACCCTTCACATTAGCGCCTCTCACCCAGTCAGGTAGGGTAGGTATGTTGTGGACCACGGGTGGGTTCCACTTATCTTCGCTACCGGTTTGCAAAGGGAGTGTGCGCACGTGCGCAGAAGCTTCTGCACATGCGCAGAGCATGCATGATGACATCCGGGCAGGTGGGCAGAGCCTCCCGCTGCCATTACTACCCATTTGCAAGGTCCAGACCCAACCAGTAGCAACCCACCACTGCTGTGGACCCTATCAGTTAAAGAATTCCGACTGGCAGTGTCCAGGAAGACAGCCTTCTCTGCTGTTGCCCCACCCTTTGGAACATTTCCCCACCCCCCACCCCAGAGATGAGGCAGGCCCTCACTCTCTTTTCTTTTTGAAAGTATCTAAATACTTGACTTTGCCACCTCACTTGGGACTCACAAATGAGCCCAATAGTCCCTCCTCCTGCCTTTTAATTAATTTTAGTGTCTGTTTTAACTATCTTTGTCTTGACTGTATTTTAAATTTTAAATTTAGTTTTTACTTTACTTTACAATGCTCAAAGTCCCCCTGGGAGGGAGATGGGCGATTCCTAAATGTGATAAATAAAAGGTTAGTAGGTCTGGAAGGTTACGAAGACACCCAAATACTGGACTAAGATGGGAGTAAAGGGAAGAAGGAATAACCTTGAAGAACAGAAGCAAAAATTAAGATAATAGTCAAGAGCAGTAATTTGCAAAAGTGTATCAGACATGACCTTCTGCTGTTCTATGAAAATAAAGAAAATAAGGGAAGGGAAGAAATGCATTTAGACTTGCAACGTTCTGTCACCATAACTTTGTAATAAAAGTAGTATTAATTTGCATATCTTTTGTTTCCAAGTTTGGTCTATCTTGGAGAGCTGACAATGGGGGAGCCAGGAGGTTGACAGCAGGCTGGTCTGGCATATTTTAACTGTTCTGCTTTTATTATGATTTGGCAGGAGGAGGGGTTAATATGAGCCAGTGAGATATAAGATGAATAAATGAATAGATGCGGGCTGCTGTCTCATTCATATCTGCTGAAAGGTTTTCCTACCCAATTTTCAGATTCATCTTCCTCAATCTTTTCAACTAAAGCCAAAAAATAAGTATTGTAGCAGAATTTTCCGTACAGAGGTAACAGCTAATCTGATTCTATCGGATCCTTATTATATGGACATTAGCTAAATTTCAGATATACTGGCATCTTACAGAATGGTTCTTCAGGTACATTACAATATTAACATGTTTTTGACCTGCATGTAAAATATAATCCTAGATGAAGATGCTATATAAGTTTAATTGCTTTTTGTAAGAGGTTTCAAATATTGTACATGTCATAGGAATTTTACACAATCTTGATTGACCTATGCCGATTTATTGATTTTTTTTCAAAGGAGAACCTAAATTAAAAACAAGAGAATTGGAAACTGAAGGCCACATTTGCCAATGGTTTACTTATATTCAGATGACAAGATTTAAACTGAATGAGAGTTTGATTTTACAAATGAGTAAACTGACTTTGAGTTGAAATTGTGTACTAATGATGAACTAAAAAGCTAAAAACTAAAAAGCTAAGATGTATAAGCTTTTACTAAAAATGAGTACCGAGGACTGTATGATCAAATAAGCAAAAATATGTATATAATCTTGATCAATAGAAGAATATGTAAAGGACTGAAATGTATTTTGAATAATAATTTGAATTACATTGAATTATAATTTGAAACAATGTTTATAAAATGATGTACCCTTAGTATAACACCTGATAACTGAAACTAAAGCTTTTCCTTTTAGGTTTGATAGATAAACAGGTTGAAAAAACCAGAACTTTATGGACAAGAGCAGCAAGACTTCTGTATGCCAGGGAATTTCTAGAAGCCTGGCACTCTGACAAATCAGCCGTCAATAGACACAGACTATGCAAAAGAGACCATCAACCAGTACAAAAGAGAAAAAGACTCCAGCACCTCTCCACCAATAATCAGCACTCAGGATCAGCATAGATCAACTCCACGGTCAACTTCAGACCAACGATCAAGAAGCAATACCCCAATCAAGAAACTGCCAAAGAGCCATCAGTAAGCCCAACCAAAGAATCCCTAAGACCACCCCACCCACACAGACAGGCAAGACACCAGAATATAAACTGACAGCAAACAGCACTCCTTACTGGCACTGATGATACTAGTTAGGGTAATGAAACATCTGCAAGAAAACAAGCAAGCTCAGAGACACCAAGGACCCCTCATTTCAACTCTGAGCTACAAATATTCTCCTTCACTGAGACTTCTGTACGCACAGTGAAGGAAGAATTTACGAATTTCTACAATGGAAAAATGGATTGTGAAGCTAATCAATTAGCAAAGAAAAACTGGCTACAGCTAGTCCTCAACTTACGATCACAATTGAGCTCAACATTTCAATTGCTGTGAGTTTTGCCTCATTTTATGATCTTTCTGGCCACAGCTGTTAAGTGAATCATTGCAGCTGTTAAGTTAGTGGCTGCTAAGTGAATCTGGCTTCTCCATTGACTTTGCTTTTCAGAGAATCACAAAAGTTGATCACATGACCCTGGAACACCACAATCATCATAAATACATGCCAGTTGTGAAGCATCCAAATTTTGATCACATAAACACTGGGATGCTGCAATGGTTGTAAGTGTGAAAAAGTCATAAGCCACTTTTTTTTAGTACTACTGTAACTTCGAACAGTCACTAAACGAATGGTTGTTGACTTGAGGACTACCTATACTGTGATTAATTAACAGGCCTTGTCCAACGTTGAAAATACTGTTGGACTTCTTGCTAGAACCTGAAAGAAATGAATTTTTAATTTTGGGACTTGATAATTAGAACTATTTACTGTGCATTATTGTTGATTTTAGAGTAACAGGTTGATCTATTTTATATCTGTACGGAAGAAAGTTGAAAGTTACTTTTTCCCCTTTTCACTTTTTCTTCCTTTTTGAGTCCCGATTTTTTTCTTTAACCTTTTTTTCCCTAACCCCTTTTTTCGTATTATATCCTTTGATAAACTTAATAAAAAAATTAAAAAGGAAAAAAAGAAATTTTTGCAAAACTTAGGAGGAATTTCACTCTTTCTGCACAAGTTGACCTATGCCCACGATGGCGAACCTATGGCACAGAGGTAGCATGCAGAGTCCTCTCTGTGAGCACACGCGCTGCCGCCAGATGCTCTTCTGGGTTCCAGAGCACACATGTGCGCACAGCTGGTCCAGTGCGCATGCGCACCAACCATGCACGCCGGAAATCAGAAGAGAGCATGTGTGTGATGGAACCCGGAAGAGCAGCTGGCCACCATGCATATACGCACCGGGCAGCTGCTCTCTTCCAGGTTCCGATAATCTGGCGTGCATGCGTACTCCAGTTTCGTCACTCAGTGCCAAAAAGATTAACCATCACTGATGAGCAGGTATTCACTTAACTATTGCAAAGAACATCATATAATTGGGTTAGTCACACAACCAGCCTGTTTTATGACCATCAAGAATTATGCCAATCATGGGCAGGTTCCATTAGAGTTCTAAGTCAAGGACTACCTGAATATTAGTCTGTATTTTATTGTTAATTACTACTTAAATAATTCTATAATCATAAAATATTTTAAAGCTACAAAAAACCTTTTAGTTATTTTTTTCATGCCTTTATTATTTATACAAATAACTGAAACATATCAGCAAAACATATCCAACACACCTCTCTCCTCCTATTTTCTCCACAAGAACCCTGTAAAGTGAATTGGATTAAGAAAGATTGACTGGCCCACGGTTACTGAATAAAATATATGAATATTCTGTCATCAATAATTATTTCAAAAATTATTTTCCATCATAACAATTAATTTTTCATAAAACATAACTTCAGAAAGTTAAAAGCCTTCAAAATATGTACTACCCCATGCACCTCCAAAATGTAGATATTCCCCAATAAAAAATACAAAATACAAAATCTAGATCAGTGATGGCTAACCTTTTCCAGACCAAGTGCCCAAAGCGCGAATGCAAGCCCACACCCCCAAAATGCAATGCACAGCCTCCGCATGCGCCTCACACCCTGCACATGCATGCTCGCACACTGGGGGCCCCGTGCCTGCACGGCAGAAACCTGAAGACCAGCTGGCCGGCAGAAGACGCGCACATGCAAGGTGGAGCTAAACTGGGGTGATGGTTTGTGTGCTCACAGAGAGGGCGCTGCATGCCACTTCTGGCACACGTGCCATAGGTTCACCATCACGGATCTAGATGAAAAATTCTAAGTGGCTTGGAATTTTGTATTCATATATATTAAGACTATTACTAGAAGTGTGTGAAACAATCTAAACTGACAATATTCCCAAGTTGTTTTGTAGCATTAAAAATCAGAGCATTAGTAAAGTTGGAATGCTATTAAGAACAGGTTGTTTTAAATTGAAAACAGTTATTACGGGCCCATAAGAGAGTATTTTGAGTACTCAAACATTTCAGATTTTGAAAATGTTATATACCTCTTGAAATAATTGTTCCTTAAGACTTATTAGAACAGTGGTTCTCAACCTTCCTAATGCCGCAACCCTTTAATACAGTTCCTCATGTTGTGGTGACCCCCAACCA
>JANHZT010000755.1:0-10315 GCA_032468215.1 Stegonotus admiraltiensis
ATGCAACTCTAATAGCACTATAGAGAGGGTTGTAAAAGCACTATGAAGCGGTATATAAATCTTAGTGCTATTGCTATAGTGGTATATCAAATATCAGTAACATTTTAAATGTTTTTGTACTTTTTATATAAAATTGAACACTAGTAACCAATTTTGAAATTATAGTAATTTATATAGCTTAATTTTGCATTATCAAACACTGTGACCACATTAAAAAATTAATTGAGTCAATGTTGCTGATTGTAATTTCCTGAGATATGTTCCCTGAATTATTTAAAAATTTGAGAAAAGCAATACTAATCACAGAGATTTAAATCACAGAGCATTTTTTGATTAGGTACTTTCATGAGGTTTAAGCTTATAGATCAATATTTTTAAAATAATCTCTTCAAATTATGAGCCACCTTTCTGCTAAAATGAATTCAAACAGGATTAAATAAAATATAAAATATTTACAAGATCAATGTTGCAATTACTTTGCAATTAAAAGTCCACTAAAACAAATATATTTTGAAAGTCATATATGAGGTGAGAATGGGGCAAAAACAGCTTGAAAGAAGCATCTAAAATATTATCATTTCACATATGAATGTATAATAGATGAGCCCTTGACAGCAGGAGGATCCTGAGAAATGTCTCTACTGGTTGGGATGGCTCCTAATGGTAGGGAAAGTTCTCCAGGTAAATGGAAACAAAAACATTGGGCCATTAAAGTGTAAGGTTGACAAATTATATTCCTCATACAGACCTAACCCCACTGTCTCTCAAGGTAGCTGGCACTTGGAGAAGCTTCTAGACCAGGGGTGTCAAACTCGCAGTGTCACGTTGTCATCACATGACGTATCACAACTTTTTCCCCCTTTGCTAAAGGGGTGGGTGTGGCCAGCATGTGACACATCTGGCCTGTGGGCTGCGAGTTTGACACCCCTGTTCTAGACTGAGTCATATGTGAATTCATTGTAATGATTTGGGGTTTTTCTTGAAAAGTTTTAAATCCCTGCATTGCAGTGGTGGGATTCAATTTTTTTTACTACCGGTTCTGTGGGCGTGGCTTGGTGGGTATGGCATGGCATGGCTTGGTGGCCGTGGCATGGCTTGGTGGGCATGGCAGGGGAAGGATACTGTAAAATTTCCATTTTCTCCCCACTCCAGGGAAAGGTTACTGCAAAATTCCCATTTCATCTTGATCAGCTGGGACTTAGGAGACAGAGAATAGATGGGGGCAGGGCCAGTCAGAGGTGGTATTTACCGGTTCTCTGGTTCTCCAAACTACTCAAAATTTCTGGTCCAGAACTGGTCAGAATCTGCTGCATTGTTTATTATTTTGTTTTTCTTTTACACTGCATTCTGAATTCTCTTTCTAGTCACCTTGAGTAATGTAAAGCCTTATATATTAAATCAAATCAAATCAATCAATAAATAAAATGTTTCTGCGGAGTATTTAGTAACCAATGGAGATCTTTTAGACCAGGTTCCTGGGATGGCCATTTTATCTCTCAGTAACATAATCGTCACATTATGTACCATTTGCAACTTCCACACACAGTCCTTTTCAGAATGGATAGTTGTGTTTATAAAAGTTTTAACAGTCAAGACAGGTTAAAGTGTGTATACATGTCTCCAAATTTGACCAGCCATACTGACTACATCTATAATTGCTTATTAATTCATGGACAGGTCAATATTACTTATTAGTGAACTGAAATAATATTTCAGTTAGTTACCCGGAGCTAGATCACAAGGTGTAATGTAGCTGGATATTATCAGCATGCTAGTGACACATTATTATGCAGCTCTAAATGATCACCACAATGGGTTCAAAAAGACAATGAGCAAAATAGTGGACAAAATGGAATGTTAGGATAGACTCAAATAACAGTTTTTCAGCACCACTTTCAGGTATGACTTCATAGCTATTTATTGATCAAATTATATACTGGATTTAGATCTGCTACAATTAGGAAAATTTTTTGAACAGTTAACAGAATCAACAATGTTATAAAACAGTTATGGACTATGAATTACAAATGAATGAAAACAGCAGTTCTTATACTAGTAAGTCATGGCATTATCTTCCATAGGTTGTTCAGCTTTTTAAATTCTAGGGAAGACCATCAACAGGAGAGACAATTTAATTTATAGAAGGTGCTTCTTTAGCCTTCTAGAGCAGAGGGGAAGGATATCTCACTCACTGTAATTTGAACATCAGGAATCACATTTTTCTCCTGAAATGAAGAAATTGGGAATGCAAAGCTTAAGTAAAGAAGATGATTCTTCTGAGTATCTCAGTGCCATGCTATAAAGGCCTTTACAGATCAAAAGCAGTAGTTTGAATTAATTGCATCCAAAAGCAAGTAATCAACCAATAGGACACCGGTACAGCATTATCTAATCATGCTAATGCATGCTGGACCACTGTATTATGGACCACATAAAACCTCTCACAGACAGCCTTATGTACAACATATTGCAGCACCCCAATGGACACATTATGACAGTATGGGCCAGTCATGATCTCCTCCTTCTTTTCCTCCTGCAAGGAAAACCAAGAAGGGTTCAGTACCAGGTGAAGATGAACTGAACACTTTTTTGGTTGAAACAAGTGACTGGTCATCCCCCATTCATTGCCAAGTAGTTTAACAACATAATGCAAGATGGTAAAATTGGTTAACATCTGGCAATGTTTGATAACAAAAGATTCAACAAAAAGGCCAGCACCAGGGAACTACAGGCCCATTATTTACTTACCAATCACCTTCAAATTGTTAATTGATGTGCTAGTTGACACATGCAGTCCAACAGTACCCAGTTGAAGCTGTTCCATCTTAAGAGAAAGGAAATTGCCCAAATAGCAGAGGGACAAAACACCAGTTCTTACTGACAAGTTGATTGGAAAACTGCAAGAGAAGGAACACTAATTTGAATGTATCTTGAATTGATTACACGACAACCATATGACTGTATAAGCAAGTGCCTAGAAATAACAGGACTCAGTAGAAATATCAAGATAGGAATCTTTCAAAGAGACTCGCTATCACACTACTGTTTCTCATTGCATTGATTCATCTGCGAACAATTCTGAATAAGTCAGGGGGCATGGATATCCAATGTCAAAAACATCTGCCAGTCTATTCCACGCACTTTACATGGATGATCCTTATATAAATGTGTGGGAAAATATCATCTGAAATAGAATTGATGCTCAACACTTTCCAATGGTGGACCACCTACTTAGTTGCTGCAAGAATATTGCACAGATTGATTACATACTGTACAACAGCATGAAGCATTGGGACAGCTGCAAAAAATATCATTTGCCTGCAAGCAAGAACTGATGGAAGAACTGATGGGACCACAAAATAGATAAAGTGAAAATAAGTGAAAAAGCTAAAGTACTCTGGGACTTTAGAATTGAAATGGACAAGCATCTGCCAACAGAACTTCAGATTTAAGAACTGTTAATAAGTAAGACAAAAAAGTCTGGATACTGGACATGTAGTTTGGATACTGGAGACAGCAGAACATAACAGAAAGAATTGGATAAAATCACAAAATACAATGTCTGCAAATAATAAGTTACATAACACGACTGTGTCGATGATAACATTAATATTATTAAAGAACAACATCTGCCTATTCCCAGTCCTTGGAAAAAAGTAAATAGACAACTGCCAATTCTAATCTAAACATCTGGCTGACTATGCAACCAAACATAATAAATAATCTTAGGTATGCAATCACCATCTTTCCCAGTTTCTTTAACAGAACAATTGCTGCCACATTTTAAAATTTTGATCCTTCTTAATATTACATGATCATAACACTAAATCAGAGTTAGAATTTTTCCACATTAGATTTTTAAGTAGCTAATATAATGAGAGAATTGCTGATTTTTAAGAAAACTATTTTGAATATATTCCATCATTCTCCAAAGGGTGTCAGATATCTTGAAGAGGTTTCAATGGATAAAACTCACTAATTAAACAAGGAAAGTGTGTTTTATAATATATATTTTAGTTATAAAAAATTAAACTTTATTTGACCTTTGAAACTTTCTGAATGAAGAACAGGGGCAGAATTTCATCAAATAGACTTCTGAATCATGCATTACATTTCTCAAAATACATTTTAGCAGTACGTAATAGGGTACACATTAGCCATGACAAAACATTGATTCTTAAAATATTAATTAATTTAATCCCAAATAGTTAGTTGAACAGAGACCTATCTATCCAAATCCAAAAGAAATCTATTTTAATTCAGTTTAATCAACTATTTTTTAATTCTTTGCTTCTGGAGCAATTTAAATTATTGAGAAAAAAATGTTTTTGACAATATGAAATTTCTCAAAGGTATCAATTCATATTTAAACCATGTTATACTCAGAAAAGAGTCAGAAATTATGATTTAATGTCACTCTTTTTGCATAAAAAACAGTAGTAGTAGTAACAGTAATAGAAACACATCATTTGCAGACAGAATCACTTTGTCCTGCTAACTTAAATGAATCCAGCCATAAATCTCACTGCTCAAGTGTAATCCAAGTGCAAATCAAATAAAAACATAGTAGGCAACTGTAGTTGCAGTTGTATGAGAATAAGGTAATGTATGTCACAAAAATAGGAAGGCTTGTTATGTCTAATGCCCGTGGCAACCAAGGAATATTGACTAGTTCTTTGGGGACAGGTGCTATCAGTGGTAACTCAGGAGTGATAAATGAGCATTAAACTGCATTTATATAATGCAGTTTATTTTTATTTTAGTTCATATCCCATGAAAAAAATAAAACTTCTTCCCCTGCTAGTAAGGATGTCCTTGCCATTAAAAAGTAACATTAAAAAAATAAATCACCATAGCTATGCTATTTGTTAATGAATATAGTTCTTACTGATTGTGTGTGTGTGTGTGTGTGCGTGTGTGTGTGTATGCCGCCCTTCTTCAGAGACTCAGGGTGGCTTACAATGAGTTAAGCAATAGCCTTCATACTTCTGTATATTTATACAAAGTCAACTTATTGCCCCCACAATCTGGGTCCTCATTTTACCCACCTTAGAAAGGATGGAAGGCTGAGTTGATCTTGAGCTTGGTGAGATTTAAACTTGCAGTAATTGTAAGCAGCTGATGTTAATAACAGACTACTTAGTCGGTTGAGCCACCAGAGCTATTGAAATGATTGGTAATGTATTGATCAGCATCAATGTAGCAGATCTCCTATTTTCTGGATGTTGACTTGCTGTTTTTCTTACTTTTTTTTTCTTACTGTTTATTTTTTGCTGGTTGCAAGGCCTACTTGTTTTTGCATTGCATTTGGTTAGTTCACACGGCAAAGCTATATAACAAAGTTTTGTTCTTCAGGTGGTTTGTCACAATCCTGATGCAGATTTGGCATGAGAGGGAATGATTTACCCAAACTTATTCAGTATTTTCACAGTACACCATGCAAGCTCTCATTTGTGAGTCTCAACCATCTTTTTTGTATTTATATAGGTTTGTTTTGAGAACTGGCAACTCTTTATCTCACAATGATTTATAATACTACTGAAGACTAGACAATCTACACATTTGTTTTGTAGATGAAATTGATGGATTTGAAAAGCTACAAAACGTTTTTATGACTAAAATTTAAACACAGTTTACTTCTGAACTTTCCAGCTAAAAACTTAACTGTACTTTCTTTATGTAATAAATTTTACTATCACATATTTATTTGGGGTATTCTGCTATCACACTCTATTTAATCTAATACATTAGTTGTCTTGAAATGTTTTTTGTTTGTGGGGCAGTGTGAATTTTTGAGAAATGTGAACTCTTTCTATAGGGGCCTTATCTTTGTTTTAAGTCTTCATTTAAAAAGGGAATTCATAAATGTAAGCTATATTTTATGGTGATTAAACTAATTAGAATAATAAACAGTGAAAAGAAAGGAGAGGGAGCTGTGTAATATTACTAGTTTATATCATGTAGTTTAATAAACTACATAGTGTCTATGCCAGCTGTGATAATGCTCCTTTAGTAACTCATGGACAGTAGAACAGAAGTTAAACAACTCAACAACATGACCCATAACAAAAGCCAATACCACTAAATTGTTAAATCTTGTTAAAAAAAATAAAGTCTTGTTTAAAAAGTAACTTTTGGTTATTCTAAATGCACAACAAGAGTTTGCCAATTGAGCTTTCTTAGCTGGTATTTCAAGCACAAGAAGACCTTTGAGAACGGTAACCTTTCACAAGATCTTAAAAAGCAAGGGCAATTCACTTCCTGTGCATCTAGAGTAGATAAGGGAGTAGTTTTGAGAATGAATTAATGCTCTGAAAATTAAAGGATGTGTTGTCATTTTTGTGTCCTTGCATGTATGGGTAGTATTCCAAAGATACAGAGAGGTGAGATAGTCCAGCAATGAATTTGAACATAAGTATGTTGAAAAACAGCAGCTACATTTCCCTCCACTTTAAACTTCCATCCAGGGAAATAACAATGCATAATTTTGACCTTGAAATCTAAGACTAATATAAACTAAGTTTTAGTGTAGCACTTGTTATATTTTACCCCATTATAAGCCTGACCCTAATTAACCCTCTTAGTAAAATGGAATTCATTGGCTCTTAAGGACAGTCTCCTTGAAAAACAATGTCGCAGTGCTATTCAAATGCTTAAGTAATGCTGCTTTATAAAGGGATTTGTGGTAACAGAGTTTGAATTTTAATAACTTCTTATGGTATGCTATACTTTTACTCTGTTCATCTAAAGTCAAAGACTGAACTACTGCATGTCAATCATAATGTTTAATAAGAAAAAGGGGGGAACTACTTTAGGAAAATTGGGAAATAAATCTGTGCGTGGTGATTTTCATGTCATTAGCATATTTGGAAGAATTCATAGCCATGCTTCTAGATGCAGTCTGCTGAAAGATATCTGTTGAACCTACAATATTACAAAAACATATTATCCTAATGCACTAAACCTAATGGACAAATTGAAAAAAAAATACCTAGAATTTTGTATCAAATAACAAGATGGCTAAAAAACAATATCCTGGAAATTGATCTAGGATGTTGGATTCTGCACTGACTTCCTATTGGTCTCCGGTCACAATTCAAGGTGTTAATTATTACCTTTAAAGCCCTATATGGCTTAGGGCCAGGCTATCTTTGGGATCGTCTTCTACCGCATAGTTCCCAGCGACTGGTAAGATACCACAGAATTTGCCTTCTCCAGGTCCCATCAGCTAAACAATGTCAGCTGGCGGGTCCACGGGGGAGGGCCTTCTCTGTGGCTGCCCTGGCTCTCTGGAATCAGCTACGTCCTGAGGCCTGGACCGCTCCCACCCTACTGGCCTTCCGGAAAATGGTGAAAACCTGGCTTTTCCGGCAGGCTTGGGGCCATTGATCTCGCCACTGCGATCTTGCAAGATACGGCCATGAGTATTGTGTATGGGTTTTTTTAAATGTTTCTTATTGAATATTGTTCATACTGTCCTTGTTGTAAGCCACCCAGAGTCTTCGGAGAGTTGGGGGGCATAGAAATACGAATAATAAATAAATAAATAAATAAATAAATAAATAAATAAATAATAAAATAATAAAATAGTTTGGAATAGGGATATGTAGCAATTTGGGTTTTAATCTATGTTTATTATCCAGAGTCCGTAGGAATGAAAGGTATTGGTTTACACTACAGGGCATTTGTGTTCATGTTCAGACTTAAGGGAAAACTTGTATTGCTAAAAGTGCTTCTTATGAACATAATTAAAAAAGTAAATTTGCAATGAGCCGTGTTTATGCCATTACAAATAATAAAAACTCAGCTTTTTGCATAATTGAATATTACTCCTGAAATATAACTCTAGTTATAAAAAATTGCCCTCTTGATGAATGGAATAATTCTATTTAATTAACTTTTTTTTTTTTGGCCAGGAAAATGGAATTTAGGAATGCCGACTCTTTATGCCCCATCAGTACTAAGAGAAGGGAGGAAAGTGGGGGGGTGGGGGAGGAAGCTCAACCAATCTCATTGTACATATGTTATGCACTGACAATAAAGATTTGAATTGGAATTGGAATTGGAATTGGAAGGGCAAACATGCAGGCTATAAGGGATATGCCACAGCAGGCCAAGGTTTTACAGGCTTCTTTTCTTCTTTAAAGTATTAGTTGAAACATTGAAGTTTAAATGGCAAATGACTATTTAGAAGAAGATCAAATATGACATTTCTATATGAGATACATGGTATTCTATATGTATACTGGAAATATGCTACTGCATTTATCTATGATTGCTTACTTCTTGTAACTGTCTTTGGCCTTTAAACACACAGAATGATGACTCCAAAGACCATGTTTTGGTAATACAATTGTTTGTAGAATTAAGCAATTGAAAAACATCAAACTATTATAGCTTTCTTAGCTGTGCTGTAATGTTGGTAAACAAACTAGTCATACGTACATACTAAATGATTGGTTGAATGTCACCTGGGCACTTGTAATACTGGAGAGTTCCAGCTCATGCTTTTATAAACCTTTAAAGTCTCCCACTTAGAAAATTACATCATAACAGCTCTACACTGTTATCACTTGTGTGTCTTAGAGAGGGCTATTCACATTTTTTCATGAGATGAGTTAAATATGCCATCAAAATGGTGCTATAGTATTGGTTAAATCCAATATAATATAACTTTTATCATGATATTAGAATAATTATGTTTCAGATCAAGCTAACCTTCTTAAGAAATTTGCAATCAGTCACCCTGTCAAGAATTTCCAGTGTGAAGCTATAATATGTAGCTTTTATAGAATATAGCTAGATGGCTAGAAAATACAAAATGAGTAGAACTTATATTGGATATAAAATTTCTTATTAAATGTACTGTACCTGTGCTGTTATTTGGCTTTCAAATTAATGCTATTATTATTAATACTTCTCTTTGATTAGATTTTCATAATGTTTCTATGAATACTTTCCTAAGAAATATTTTATTCAAAGTTTTATGTATAGGATTAGTTTGTTAATGTCAATTTTAATTATATATGTGTTTTTTTTAAATTGAAACTCATTTCATAACAAAACATTACACTTGGTCTAATTCTAATCAAAATCCTTATTATGTATCATGTCTTTTGTGACTATATTATACATTAGAATTTCTTTTTTTTAAAAGTGTGCTTTATTTTCAAGTGATTAAATTTATCATTTCCCATTGAACAGACTTTTATTTAAATAGGATGAATTATAATGATTCCCTCCCCCCCAAAATAATAAGAATAATAATAATACTTATTCTATCAATACATAGATAAAAGGAATTTTCTTACTGGAGCTCCCCAGGAAAAAGCTGCATTAACTATTAAAATACACAATATAGAGCTGAGTCAACTCAATAAAGGACTTGTAGAGCTAGAAGGGCAATATAATTCAGAGCAACAGACTGTAACATGATTGACAGAAAGGCTCTTGGGATGAAGGAATAGATGACAAGTTGTAAAAGAAGCTCTGGATCTGTCTAAGGAACAGATTAAATGGCTCGAATGACTACTTATCTAAGTATGACTGTACTTATGTACATCTAAGGAATATGTCATTTGGATGAAGTCTGATGAGGAGAGAGGATCTAAATGTATGTATTGTAATGCAAAAGAGCTGAACTATACATTTGGGAAACTATTCTCAATTATTGGGTTTCTTTGTTCCTTGATTACAACACGGAGCTCATAGATTACAATATAGGAAGGGAAAGCTGGAATCATGAGTTTCTCAACTTTAAATAAAGAATTTAAACACACACACACACAAACACACACACACATATATATACACACAAAATAAATTAATATGTGATAAACTTTTCATAACTATTTTTATAAAATCACTGGAAACACATAACTGATTAAATGTGAATAACCACTAGCTGATGCAATGCCCTGTATTTGACTTCAGAGCCTGCAAATAATGAAAGTTAGACCAACCTGCATTGTTTCGTAAAAATATTATTTCAGGCTATTGACAGAGAAGAGTTTTTAAGAGATGGTAACTCATATACAATTTACTATATATAAATTTTATTTGCAATTTGGAAAACCAACATTAAGACACATGGAAGAATAATTCTACTTAATTCAGTAGATATTATTGTTAATATTTATGAGGCGGCAATAATTTACACATTTATTTTGGAGTTAAGTTCCACTGCAAATAATGACATTGCTTTTCAGTCAACAAATATGTTTATGTATTGTGTGTGTGTGTGTGTGTGTAAGACAGAGAGAGAGAGAGAGAGAGAGAGAGAGAGAGAGAGAGAGAGAGAGAGAGAGAGAGAATA
>JANHZT010000759.1:30125-41997 GCA_032468215.1 Stegonotus admiraltiensis
AGACCTTTAAACATCTCCATGTCAACCAGTCTACAAGACACAATTATTTTAAACAGGGGGGGGGAGTACAGAGAGCATTCAAAAAAATAAAAATACTTGGAGGTGTCTTTAGCTCCCAATGTTTTTTTAAGAAGCCTTAACTATTATCTCTGATATTCATCGATACAGTACTTAAACCAGTGGCTCTAATTTGGCCTTTCATTCCAAATTTTGAACTATGAAACAAATCATCTCGTATTTTGGACGTTTTTATTCATACTTAAAATACTGTATTAAAAAAAATAATTTGCTTTCTTAAAATACAAGCAACACATTTAGCCTTTCCCATTTTGTTCTGTGAATATCTTTATTTGCAATTAATCAGCCATGTATGGAAGTGAAAACTTATCAGCAAGAGTAAATATCAAGTTCATAACTCTTTTCTAAAAAGCTGTTTGCTTCAACTTTCAATTAACTCCAAAACAAAACTCACCTGGGTCTCAAATGGGCAAAAATGAACTCAATAAAGCTGGTAATACATTTTGTGTTTTTGCTTTTTTTATGGATCACAGCTCATGAAAGTGAAGTCCCTTTATATCAAGCTCAAATCCTATCTCTTGAATGCATCTGTGCAACTTTCTTGAAACATGAAAATATAAGTATTACCTTTTTCTTTACTTCCCAGTAAAGCCTAAAACTCTGAAGTTTTCAAACTGTTGATCAGGTTCAACCAGAGTAGGCTTTTTGAGATTAGACATCAGCCAGTTGTTGCCATTTTCTGGGCAAAATAGTGTAACATTAAAAAAAAAGTATAAAAATAAATCTTAAGTTTACAGACAAAATTAGCCTGAATGAGGTAGTTAAGTTTTGAAGCTGTTTATATGGATTCTTAATGCTAGGTTAATATGCACTTTCCCAAGTATGCTACATTTTTGTATCTTTGTAAGACTTAATATTTTATCAAGTGACAAAATCATATTAAATGTTCTATTCAAGAAACTTTTCAAATTCATTTGTATAGGGGATTTTTTGTGTGTAAATCCTTTTGTTACTTACACCTTAACTTAAGTAACGTAATTTCTGCGTAATTCAGGCTCTATTTTTTCTTTGCTAAAATATTTGCCCAGCCGAATTATTTTCAGGTAATCTGCTTTTAAAAAAACATTTTAACCAACAAAATTGTAGTAAAAAACCAATCCTAATTGTGCTGCTTTCATAGTGACGAAATATTATTTATCCAGAAACATCCAGTATCCTGCTTCCATAAATCGGTTTTGCAGTCATTTATCAGCATTATCTTTGCAGAGGGTTAGAAATAACAAAAGGTTTCAGCGGCAGTACATTCAGAATATATTGTCAAAAGTACAAGTTGTAAAAAAGCTCAAATTATTTAGCAGTCAGCATCTTACCAAAGTTGATGGCTACATAAATAAGGTTTGTGTTCGCCTCTATTTTCATGTGATCACAAAGTGGTCATTTCAATGCATGAAAATTTATTTATTAACATTTCTATACTGAAGATTCCCAGCAGTTAACAAAATTATAACAAATCATAAGGCATTACAACACAGGACACTACTCTTGAAAAATCATTCTATCTCTGCAGCCTCCTCACTGCAATTTTCTAAATCCAGGTACATATCACGGCACACTCCATTGCTGCTGACCCTGCAAGTCCCAGCATCTGTCGGAAGCATGGCGACGGAGTCTCAAAAACTGTCCACCTCTGCTACTATACAGCAGTGCCAAGAGCACAACCTCAAAATGCAACAGTCACAGAAGGTAAGTTTTTTTATTTGAGTCATTCAACAAGAAATACAAATAAAATTGTATAAACACAAGAACCACATTGGCATCGTAACACAGATGACAAAAGGACAAAAAAGTAAAAACCATAAAGAAAACTAGCCGGTCACTATGTACAGTTAGACACTGCTGTGTCATACACTAAAAGTCTTTTACAAAACAATTTCATGTCACGAAGACTACCCTCCAGTCAAGTCCTTTTTAAGTTCTGCAAGATGGCTTTGCTGTAGTCTCTACCTATAAAACCAAGACAAAATCATTATGAGACCTGTGCAACGTTTAGAAGAATTTTTAAAAGGTCCATTTTCATGAACTGCTTTAAGTCCTCTATTTATTCCTTGCTTCACCGTTAAAGATCATATGCATCTGTCAACATGAAATACTTTTGATAACCAAATTATATTTTACATCCCAGTTGACCAGTTCAGCTCAAATGATGGAGCTATATCAAAGAACTGTAGAAGCTCAGCCAAGTAGTTCTTGGTTTACTAGAAACCAAGCTGTGGTAGAATCTTTCATAGCTTCAACCGCTAATGAAAATAGAAAAATGGCAATACACCAAGGAAAATTATAGTTAGCCAGGTGGTTAAAATAGAAGCTGTTACTTGCACATGATCTTTAATGTTCCCAGATTTAAAAGTTCGTTTTGGTTTGTAGATTTCACTAATAGCTATAAAAGAAAAAAAGCAAGCATTAAATCTTAAAGAACGAACACTTAAAATGAGGTCCACAATTGATATACAACACTAAACAGAAGGCCAAAAATGATTAAGCTGTAAAGGCATTTATGCACTTTAACTCCTGTAAAAAAGTTAAGATTTTAAGTTAAGTTAAGACACTTAAATCTTCAAAGAAGATTTTTAAAAAGAAGCCAAAGTCTGAAGTTTTCCACTTTAATCTTTACGCTGGTACATGAAGTTGGAAGAGACCATACCACAGGACAGCGTTTTCTGGTGTATGCCTTGCGCTCTGCCTGCAACGTGCGACCCCCAGAGATAGACGTGGTCAGGGTGACACACGGCCTGCAAGGAAGTTCCCGCTGGCGGGTACAAACAAGGTATAATGTCAGAGTTAGAAGACAACAATCTTGTTTTGCTTAAGTTGTACCCATTTCAGTACTTTACCTGTTGGTTAACACTTCTATTAAGTTTAATTATTCGTCTACACCACCTGGCACACAAAAATGTAAACAGAAAAACTCTTATGTTTCTCTGACATACTAAGGACGATGAATCACCTTTTACAGAGTTAAAGATCTATAGACACTTAAAACAGAAAGTTTAACAGACATTCACACGTTTTAATTTTTTTTTAAAAAAACAAGCTATCCAAGAGAAGTGATTTTTTAAAAAATTTATTTGTCTATTGATCTTTAAATTAGATTAGACATAGGAGAGGTGACGCATTCACCCAATACACACCTGTTTCTTCCCAAGTATTTCTTTAATATGGCTGGTAGTTGTTTTGGTGATTACCGCCACCTCGGGATGCCTTTCCATATGTGCTTTGCTGTCCTATTCCAAGAGAGAATATTGGCAGTTTTGGGAACCGTAAGAAACTGCAGGTTGGTTTGACAAAAAGGCACTCTTGTCAAGCTAGACCTTACTATTTAAACGCAAAAAAAATATTCTGTAATACTCCTACACCGATATCAACAATGTTAATGAATATTCTACCTTAACTACTATTATATAAAAAGCATCTCAGAATATTGACAAGACAGTTTTTAAAATTATTCGACACTGGACAGTTCAATTAACAGTTAAAAGTTAAAGAAGGTAAAGGTTTCCCTGTCCAGTCATGTCCAACTCTAAACCACAGTGCTCATCTCCGTTTCTTGGCCAAGGGAACCAGCGTTGTCTGAAGACGATTTCCGTGGTCATCTGGCCAGCATAGATATACGCCACAGGAGCACAGAACGCTGTTACCATCCCATCAAAGTGATACCTATTTATCTACTTGCATTTGCATGCTTTCAAACTGCTAGACAGACAGGAGCTGGAGCAAGTAACAGAAGCTCACCCTCTTGCACGGAGCTCGGGTCTCAAACCCTGGCTATCAGCAATCAAGCTGACAAGGGACCCAGTTAAAAGGGTGTTTAAAAAAATCTGACCTTTTAAATGCTTCTTTGAAAGGATAATAAAACTGTTAAGATTTTCCCAACTCTGCAAGGAATGCTTTCAAAAAGCATGCACCTACACTTCTGAATATGTGCAACAGCATTAGTTCTTCCTGGAAAGAGAGTTGTCCCAAAGGTTGGATGAGAACATGCTCATCCAAGAAGCTTCTTCAGCTCTGTCAGGACTTTCTCTGTCAGAGCTGAAAAAGCTTCTTGGGTGAGAAGCAAAACGCCTTCCAAGAAAAAACAAGAAAGTCCAGTTGCCTCTTGAGAAAAAAAGCACCTTTGGGACAACCATGACCTGGATGACTAAGAATTTCTACAGACTGGAAAGAGAGACTAACTAGAAAAGTTGGAATAACAATATAATTAAACAGAAAGTCAAATGAAAATCTTACCACTGTAGTCAGCATATCCCTGGCCGTAGCCATAACCTGGGTAATTGTACCCAGAATAATCGTATCCCCCATAGCTGCTGTAGCTTTGATCGCTGTAAGGACTGTTATAACTTCCATATCCTTGATCATAGTAATTGTTATACCCTTGATTCCAATTTTGGCCTTGACCTAAAAATGAAGTAATTCAAGGTTAAAAGCCCACCATGTGTTTAAATTAATAAACAAGAAGTTTAAGGACAAAAATCTGCAAAGTACCGTATTTTTCAAACTATAAGACAATCCGGACTATAAGACGCACATTAGCTTTAGAGGAGGAAAACGAGAAAAAAAATCTCCATGGCCCGTTCGCCACAGCCCATTCACTGCAAACAGGCGGCGGTAGCAGTAATAGGCACCGGCAATTCCCCCTCCATCTAGAACAGCTGAACTCTGCCGCACCAACCCCCCACCCCTTCCCCCCGCCGCAATATTTGCTCTATAAGACGCAGACATTTCCACCCACTTGTGTGTATGAAGTGCGTCTTATAGCCTGAAAAATATAGTACTTGATTTGTTCCTTTCTAACGTCTTTTCCCATCTGATATCCCAAAGTTTATTTAATGCTAGCCCTATCCTTTTACGAGACAAGCTAGAATGTACTTTTCCTCCCCGCTAAAACTGAGGGAATTTTTCACAAATTATTTTATTTCATGAGTTAAAGAGACCGGCTGTTTCCCCCAAAATAAGTCATCCCCTGATAATAAGCTCAATCGGGTTTTTGAGCGCATGGCAATAAGGCCAAGCGCTTATTTCAGGGTTCAAAAAAAATATAAGACAGGGGAAACCCAGTATACGTCAGTTACAATTTACCATACGTACCCCTGCCACGTCCTCTGGATCCCCCACGCCCACCAGATGAAGCACCTCTGCCTCCCTTTTGTTGCTGTTGCTGCTGCCTATATACATCTTTGGGCTGTGCTACTTTGATCTCACACTAGGACAAAAAAAAGGGTGTAATGTAAAATATACAAAAATATAAAATATTTGTATGTACATTGTATGTAAAATATACATACAAAATATATGAAGAATATATGAAGTTAATTATTGCAGCTTCTGCAAGTAAGAAATTACAAATACCTTGCCAGAACCAATCTGATGGTATCTGCTTTCCAGCAATTTCTTTACTGGTTCTTCATCCGAGTATGTGATGAAGCAGAAACCTCTCCTTTCGTTTGTTTTTGTGTCCATGGGAAGCTCTATGTTCTCAATCTGCAAAGCCACATTAAAGACAATCAAAGGGTATTCAGCTGACCCCAAGCTCCTTATATAGCACCTCCAATTTTTAAAACAATCTTTTTTACTTAACACTTCTCTTCCTTTTTTTTTTTTTAATGCTTGGAAGGTATCGTAAACTTTATGGAGTTGTAGTTCACATATTTTAAACCAACTCCATAAAGCTTAGCCCCTTCACTTTTGCCATACAACAAAACATTTTAGAAAATAATCACTAACACTTCACCATGTTTGTGTCATCCCTACCCTGACAATACAATACATTTTGCTACAAACACGGATGTATCAAAAAATAAATAAAAAACCAAAGGAAATGCCCTCCCATTCATTCCCAATATTTGCAGGCTATTTGGGCTGCTGTTTCTTGATTTAGAAGTTACACAGGTCAAGTTAGTCAAAAGAAAATGGCAAAACCTACTCAAGCTTATTGCAATAAGCTATGTTTTTAACTAAACATTTTACTGGGTAACACACACACACACACAATTTAAATAAAGCTTTAAATGGATTATACCTCTCCAAAACCACCAAAATACTCCTTGATTTGTTCTTCGGATGTATCCGGACTCAGTCCACCAACAAACACCTTTTTTGGTGGCTCTTTCCCTTTCAGAGCTTTTGCCCTTTTGGGATCTATTAACTTGCCATCCAATTTGTGTTCTTTCAATTCCAAGACCTAAAAAAAGAGATTTATTGGTAATTTAGTTCCAGAAGGAAAAATCAACACAGATGTTAGAAATTGTTTAGAGAAGATTCCATGGTCCCACAGAGGTGACTACATACCTTCTCAACACTGGCAGCATCTTTGAATAGCACAAACCCAAACCCTCTTGACCTCCCTGTGACAGGATCTGTTTTTATTGTGCAATCCACCACTTCACCAAAGCGAGACAAATATTCCGTCAAGTCTTTTTTGCTCGTATCCCAGCTCAGACCACCAATGAACATTTTACTGGAATGGAAAAGAAGTTTCAAAAACTGACATTCATACGAACAGTTATACATTGATCTAAAAAAACTTATTAGCTAATTTGCCCTAATTCAGGTTTGTGGTTCAGATACAAATTGTACTTGGAAAAAATGTATCCAGAAACATGTTTTTTAATTGGAACAGGAGGGGGAGAAAGGAAAATCCTCCAGAATGTCCTCCTTCATCTACTTTCCATCACAAAACATGCAATTGTCATACAGAAGTTATTAATCTTCTCCAACATTTACAAAACATGTAAATGATCCAGAATATCACCTAAACCAGGTGAAGGGAAGAGTCAACTGTCCAACAATCCAAAGTAGTTTATTACGTATGCTAAGTATGCAATACATTTTGAACATAAACAACTATCTTAAGCAAAAAAGCAAAACAAAACAGAAAGTGACTTCAGCCATTCTGGAAACATTCCAAATTCAAAACAGTCCCGCAATTCAACCATGAAACACCCTTTTCAAAATAGGGTGGTTAAACTTATGATGCAGTAGAACAGTACAGGCATACTTACAATACATGTCAAAATATTACTTTTTGAACTCTAAAAACCTTATTTGAATAAAGTGCTGAAATTAGGCGTTTGAAATTTCTGCATGTCTCTACTAAATATGACTGTAAGGAACATAAACAATCTCAAAAAGGATCCCCTTCTGATAATTAACATTTGGAAGTCTTTAAAAAGCAGAGTTTTTTATAAGAAAAAATTAACGGCCTGTCTGTATATATTCTGAAATTATGGCCAGCTATCTCAGCTCCACAGAAAAAATTTGGAGCATGTTTATTGAAAAGATTAATTACAATGGGATTTTTTTTCCTAAATATTTTTTTCTCTGAATCAAAACAGTGTAATAAAATAACAAAACTATAGTACTTAGTATAGTTAGATGTAATTAGAGATCAAGTAAAGTAACTGGATTACTTCAATATTGTGGGGGGGAAAGGTGAAATATAACAGCAGATTCCAAGGAAGCAACTTTTTAAAAACAGTAAAAAACTTGCACATTTTATTCCAAGACAGGTGGCAATCACACCTTCCTATAAAATCAGAATATAGTATTGTACCTATGAACTTCTTACAAAGTTATTTTGACATCACAGCAATTCTGTGAGACACTGGATAAGCAAATCGTGATCTTCCTGATACCAGTTCAATTTCTTAATCATTACATTGCACTGTGTAAATTCTCCTTAACTATAAACGCATGTAAAAGGTTTATGCATTTGAAGTGAGGGTCCAACTACTGCAGCTCTCTACAAAAGTGACATTTCTTCATGAAGATCTCAAGCAATCTTTCTTTTAAATATAATTAAAACTAATAACTGAAGCAGGAAAACCTAAACCATGTGTCTGCCAAAAGATAAGGGAACCACAAATTTTCTAGTGGGAGATAAATGGTAAGGTATAACTAGTATGATGTTGATTTTGCCAATAGGCCACAATAGTGGTCTCAGGTTTGCAACAGAAAAATGGAACAGCAGATTCAGAGTTCAGTGCTCGCTATCTTCAAACTTTCCTATATAGAATTTCAGCATACATTACCTTGATTGTATTCTTACTTCGCTATCTTCTCAATGTCCAAAGTAGCACATACACACTATTGCCTCATTTTATCTTCACAACAACCAACCATGAATTGGCTGAGGGGGCACAACTAACACAAAATCAGTTAAGACGTATCTTATTCTCAAGCATCAGAACTACACTATAAATATATATGAAAGATGGATAGATATTATCTCCTTCATAGTTGTGAAGGATCCGATTTTGTGACATTTTAAAACTTGAAGCACTCAAGATTTGTACTATATTCTCCAAGGAGCTAAGGATCCTTCATCTGCACCCAAAATAACAATCCAAACAACTTGTTGCGCATGTTTAACCATACAGTCCTTTGCATCTTTTCTAGATCCATTTTGGCTTCCAAGTGCCATGTGGACCTCTCTCCCTAGGCCAGGGGTCTCCAATGTTGGCCACTTTAAGACTTGTGGACTTCAACTCCCAGAGTCCCTCAGCCAGCGAAGCCACAAGCCTTAAGAGTTGCCAAGGCTGGAGCCCCCTGCCCTGCACATGGCTCACTTTCTGTTATTTGCAGTCCTCCAAATACAGGCAGTCCCCAACTTCATTTAGTGACCATTCAAAGTTACATCTTTAAGTGACTTTAAGACTGTTTTTCACACACACAAAAGCATCCCCAAGGTCAAACTTCGGAGGCTTGGTTGCAGTGCCCGAGACATGTGATCAACTTTTGCAACTTTTTGACAAGCACAAGTCAATAGGGAATCCAGACTCACTTAACTGCAGTTATTAACTTAACTGCCTTGATTCACTTGACTGTGGCAAGAAAGGCTGTTAAAATGGGGCAAAACCCCATATAACTTGTCTTGCTTAGCAACAGACGTTTTGGGCTTGACTTTGGGGTCGTAAATCAAGGACTACCTGTAACTATTTTAAAACATGTTCTGGCCTCCAATCATCTCTTAGACCGGACTCAAAACTTGGCAACTTTAAAGACATGCGGGCCTTCAACTCCCTTAATTCCCTAGCCAGCAATGCCAGTTGAAATGCACAGATTTTTAAAGGTTTTTGGACACCAGTTTAGATAAAGATTTAGATAGCCAGCAATGCCAGGAGTTGAAATATACAGATTTTTAAAGGTTTCTGGACACCACTTTAGATAATCTTTCGCCTCCTGATGTAATCCAGGTGCATTGGGACTTAAATCTCAGCCGAGAATAAAAAATCATAATCTAATATATCTAGAGAATATACTGCTCCTCTACAGCAAGGGTCTCCAACCTTGGCTACTTTAAGACTTGTGGACTTCAACTCCTAGACAGCTTCGCTGTCTGAGGAATTCTGGGAAGTCCACAAGTCTTAAAAGTGGCCAAGGTTGGAGATCCCTGCCCTACAGCAATTAGAGTGGCCAATAAAAATGAATAGCGATCTGAAATGTTGAACCTTGGAATGATGTCCCTGGGGAAGAATCAGACCCAAGACCACTCTTAAAAATAAAATATATTTTAAAAAATAAATATATATCGCGGGGGCTTTTCGGCCAGCCACGCTTTTAGCCCAAGCAAGGCGCAGAAGGAAAACCACGAAAAGGTGTCCAAGCAGCGACGGCCGATAAGGATCCTGCGGCGGCGGCCTCGCCCCGCCCACAATGCACCTTCTTGCCAACTCCGCCCCCCCTTCCTTCCTTCCAATGTTGCCAAGGTTTTGAGATCGCCCCGCCCACCCGACGGGGGCCAGCAACGCGCATTCTCGGCCGCTTCGGACCCGCCTTCCTCATCCAGGCCCGCCCACTACGTTCCTATAGGCTGCCGGTTGCGTCACGAGACAACGATCAAACCTTGCCCCCCTCCGCCGGACGTGGAGAACCGCCCCCCCTTTCCTCTCGCGAGAGGACATGGGGGGGTGAAAAGACACAAAGGGAATTGCAGCGGCGGGAGGTGCAACGCTCACCAGGGAAGAGCGCGATCACGTGGCAGCTGCCGGGCGAAAGGCCTTGCTGAGGGCTTCCCCTCGGTTACTTTTTTTTTTAAACAGGCCAAAATGGCGCCCGATCCATCGACTCGTTCTCCTCCCCCTCCCTCCCTCGTTCGGCAAAGCTGCCCCTTCCCTTCCCTTCCCTCTGCCTGGGATCGATTCCCCTCGTACCCGTCATCCTGCTGGTTCTTGCTGGCGTTGATCTTCGAGCCTTCGGCGAACTCTTCCTGGCCGCCGCCGCCACCGCCGCCCGAGCTTGTGTTGTTGTTGTTATTGCTACTGCCGTAGTCGGTGTTCTCCTCCATAGCGGGATCGGGCCGAAAGGGGGGGCAAAAAAAAAAGCGCGCGCACACCGACGCAAAGGAAAGAGATTGACTACTACGCGGTCCGACCCGAGTATTAAAATGGCGGCCGTAACAAGAGATCCGGGCAGAGCCTGCGCTGCGTTTATATAGGGACCCGCTCAGCCAATCAGGGCGCTCCAGCGGCGCAGGCGCAATGCGGCTTCTGAAGGAGCGGCGGCGGGTGGAGGAGTGTCGGGGTTGCCCACGGCGGAAGGGCAGCGGCGGGGAAGCGCTTTTATCTCTCGGGGTGCCCAACACGCCTCTGCAAAAGGCTTCCCTTCCCTTTGCAACGGCAACTTTGTGGATCCCGCTCCCTTTCCCGGCATAGTTTCCTGAAATTTGAGCCGGCTTCCGTTGCAACAAAGCTAAACCCACCGAAATGTGTGACAAAAGCATGGGCCAAGCATGGCTTTCATCAGGAATCCCCCCCCACGCCTCCAAACACGTGTACATATAGGGAGACCTGGGAGCGGGTCAGCGACCGCCCCACGTGCGCAGGTCGTAACTTGTGAACACCACGCGGGCTTAACGGGGCCCTTGCGATGGGCTGCATTGAGAGGAGCTGAAGGGCCATTGGCTTAAAAAAAATAGGATTTTTTCTCCTCCCTTCCTTAGAATCTTTTCTTAAATTAGGTTCCGCATTTGCTTTCATTCTTTAAGAAGCGTCTTTTCTCTCATTCTTTTCTCTCTGCATTATTTTTGCCTCCCGCTTTTTTTAAAAAAAAGGGGGGGGGAATCACAAACTCTTGTTGAAGGAGCCCTAGCGATCAAAAAGATACTCCTTGTTTATTTGGGATTTTGTAGAGAAATTGCCTAACTCCCTTGTTAATGTTCTTGTGTTATTGGTTTGTTGGAAGAAATGGCCATCTGGGTTCAGTTCCAAGTGGGAAGAAAGACACCGAGATGGTTTGTGGACAGGACCACACGGTGTTGAGGTCCTGGGCAAAAACAGCACGTGGGTGAGAGCGGGAGAGAGATTTATAGCCCCCTCTTTTAGCTTCCTGTTCCTGTGTAAGAAATGTACTCCAATTGGTTGTCAGCCTCCCATGGGGTCATGCAGGGGTTACTTTGTAGGTTGTCTTGAGTCCCTGGCCTGGTTGAATCTTGCTAGGTGATGATGGAATGAAGGGGCTTTTGGGCAATTCCTATTATGGCTTAATGGCTATGTCCTGGTTTGGATCTTGAGTGAGGGCTAATCCTATTATGTCCTGGGAGCCATGTCTTTTGTTTTGTAGATAAGCTGGCCCAGCCTTTGTTTTGTAGATACCGTGTTTCCCAAAAAATAAGACCCTGTCTTATATTTTTTTGAACCCTGAAATTAGTGCTTGGCCTCATTGCCATGCGCTCAAAAGCCCTATTGGGCTTATTATCAGGGGAAGTGTTATTTTGGGGGAAACAGGGTAGATTTATTTATTTGTTTCATTTATATGCCGCCCTTCTCCAAAGACTCAGGGTGGCTTACAATGCATTAAGCAA
>JANHZT010000759.1:172380-184095 GCA_032468215.1 Stegonotus admiraltiensis
AGAGGAGAGGAGAGGAGAGGAGAGGAGAGGAGAGGAGAGGAGAGGAGAAAAACCTGAGAAAGTCCAGTTGCCTTTTGGAAAAAGCATTTTTGAGACACTAGCAGTGATGTGTGCCCTAGGACTGCACATGCTATGCCTTCGATGCAGAGCTGGTTTCTAGTTTCCTTCTGGGTCCAATTCAATGTGCTGGTTATAACCTTTAAAGTCTACATGGCATGGGCCACATTATTTGATGGATGTGTCTGCCTAGGAATATCTATTCATCAGATCAGGTCCAGCAGGAGAGGCACGCTATGGGTCCCTTCAGTCAGGAAGTGTATCAGACAGGACCTAGGAGGAAAGCTTTTTCTGCCATAGCTCCTGACCTGTGAAACATCATTCCCTACAAGGTGAGGCTCGCCCCAGCTTGTTTCAGAAGGTCAATAAAACCTGGGTTGATCTACTAGTTTGGGGATACCATGATAGAGTACATGTACAACCCCAATTGAGCCCAAAATTTCTGTTGTTAAGTGAGACATTTGTTATTTTCCCCCATTTTACAACTTTTCTTGCCTCAGTTGTTAAGTGAATCACTGCAGTTGATAAATTAGTAGCCCGGTTGTTAAGTGAATCTGGCTCCCCACTGACTTTGCTACTCTAAAAGGTAAAGGTTCCCCTCGCACATATGTGCTAGTCATTCCTGACTCTAGGGGGCTGTGCTCATCTCCGTTTCAAAGCCAAAGAGCCAGTGCTGCCAAAGACATCTCCGTGGTCATGTGGCCAGCATGACTAAACCCCAAAGGTGCACAGAACACTGTTACCTTCCCACCAAAGGTGGTCCCTATTTTTCTACTTGCATTTTTTACGAGCTTTCAAACTGCTAGGTTGGCAGAAGCTGGGACATGTAACGGGAGCTCACCCTCTTACACGGCACTAGGAATTCGAACCGCTGAACTGCCGACCTTTCAATCGACAAGCTCAGTATCTTAGCCACCACGTCCCTCTTTGCTACTCAGGACATAAAAAGGGATCACATGACCCTGGGACATAGCAATTACCAAACATCTGAATTTTGATCACAATCATGAGGATGCTGGAAAGGTTGTAACTTTGAAAAACTGTCATAAGTCACATTTTTCAGTGCCACTGTAACTTTGAATGGTCACTAAACAAAGTATTGTAAGCTGAGGACTATCTGTAGAGCATGCTAGATGGCTCTATGACAGTTAATAGAAAGCACTCTGTAGGTTTTGCCACCATTTTGGTGTTTTATTTGTTGTTAACTTTAAAAAAATTAATTCAAATTGTTTTAATGGGTTTCCTATATTTTTATTGTATGTATGCAGACCAGAGTAACTGTATCAGATGGGTGGCTATACAAATGTGATTAAATAAATGTTCTGGAAACCATTATACAAATCTGGAGTTTTATAGTCTTGTGTTCTAGTCTTGTACTGACTGAAACACTTTTAAAAAGCAAAGATGTTCCCCCCAAAAAATGCCACTCAAGAGCAATTGGCATTTGGTGGTGCACAAGTTCAATAAATTATTAAATTATTATTAAAAGACTGCATCACTAAGACAGATTCAGATATGAATCACAGCACTACCAGTAGTTATTGCAAGAGCACTTCAGATACATTTTTCGGAGAGAAATGTATCTCACACCCATGGTTAATGAGGTACTTGAGGAACAAAGTGAGGATCATAATTTTGCAAATGAAAATTATGACCCTGTAAAGATTTGCGAGCAGCTCATCCAAGCACCAAGTTTATTGCCCACAGTAGTCAATTTACAATCCACTAGGGTAAAGATGGGCACCTTTTTGATGGCTACACGTGTTTCAGCATCAAGGTGTAAGAATAGGAGTACAGAAAATGCAAAGTAGGTGGGGCATGATGACTTTAATGTGAAGCTATTTAGAGAGTTTCAGGATTTTCTTGTTTTTTAAGTCTTCTTTTATACTGAGCGTTTATGATATCAAAATGTAGGAAATCATGCCATTAATTTCAGCAACTACGGTCAGAGTTGGCTCTGAAATTACCACACACAAATCATCATCATTATCATCTGGGGGAAGAGGTTCAAGGGCTACATGCAGACAGACAGATAGTGTATTTAGATATTAAATGAATTATTCCATAATTTGTTAACTGTAGAAGAAAAATGTAGCAGCTTGTTTTGTTTAGAATGCCTTGGTTTTCATAAATAAAGCTGATATACATTTTTAACTGGATGTACTACTCACAAGTTTACTATTTTTTTTTTAAAAATGGCAAAAATTATCCATCTTCTGAAAAACCCTCCTGTTTTTCAAAACCTGACTTCAGAATCTGAGTGGGAAAATGAAGGAAAAATTATAACAAGAGAACAGGTTGGTATTCTAATAGTTGGCTATCGTGGGTTCAAATAGATCTTTATTTTTTAAGAGTGCTTATTTTTAGCATTGATTTTTGTAAAGAGTATATTATCATGTACTAGAATACACACTAGGAATTTTTGAGTTAGAGGAAACACAACAATCTTGTATAATTGAGATGTGTGAGTATGTGTGTTGTACATATGAAAACAGTCAGTTGTATGTCTACTTACTTTAACATTCATCAACATGGATGTTATTTACTTTCAACTAGATTTCATCAGAAAATGTATTTCATACAGAAGCCTCTCTGTTCAGGCAACATTATCCTACATATCAGACTCCATGGACAGTTGCATTTAGTTCCTCAAAGTTAATTATAAATACCAAACAGACTATTTATATAAAATTCCCATGCATAATTAAAGGCTTATCTACAAAGTATTCTCATACATTAATGAAATACTAATAGTTTGGGTCACTGATTAAAAAGGTTCTTTATGACTCTGTATTATTTTATGACTAATTAAAACAGGTTACAGGACTAGTGTTTTAATCATTCATTAAACAATGTGCTTGACTTCAGCATTTTTAAAAATATTTTAACTATGATAAGCTCACCAGCTATTTCATGTTTGAATTTATGGGGACCTTATTTAACTTTGTTATAATAAATATTTGAATTTCAGATTTATAGGCCATGAAATCCAAGATTATAGGCAGGCTTGATTTAATTTTCACTTGTCATTACTCAATGAGAATTATTTGTAATTAGTAGTATCACTAGACTTATATCACCTACTCTTTGTTAAAATTTGAATTTACTGATTAATTCTTCTTTGGACTACTCAAATGATTAACATTTTTTTCAACATAAACCTGCAGTGTTACTGTAAGTAAACTGACTGAACTCAGAATTTCTTGTAAAAAAGAACTTAAGTGAAGAAATTGGATTCTCCAATTCTACATCTAATATTTGTTGTGTTCCTGAACAATTCTTGAAGAAGAGAGAAATATGTATGTTTTAGAGGAAATAGATAGAAGTTAATGGAATCAAAGATGCCTTTGGATTACTTCCAGTGTGCTCTTACAAAGAAATATAGAAATGTAATCATACATATAGCTGTCAATAATGCATACTGACCCATTTCAAAAAATATACTTTATGAAAGGTAGAATCTGTTAAATACAACTATTTTGTAGCTATATTTCTAACATGAAAGTTTTATGCCAATTAGCACGGTATTTGAAATATATGTTATTCTGCTAGTAGTTTTCTGTAGATCCCATGTATTATGGTGTGTGTTATGTGTGCGTTTTGTTTTGTTACATAGCTGTATTTATAGTGGCATGATTTCTAATATAAGCCCAAAATAAATCATGCTATGGCTTAAGTGCTATGTACAAATGCTATTTAGTTTAGGAAAGGAAGAAAGATACTCCTTAGATTCTACAAACTAGCCTGATAAAATAATAGATAGATCAGTCAGACTCAGGGCCAATTTAAATCGAGTCAATTTAAATCACAATTTAAACCACTAATAAAAAGGCTTGATTTAAATCAACTCGATTTAAATCATAATTTTTAAAGAGCAACTGTCATCTCTGTCCTGCAGCAGCTGCTCCTCTGACCCGCTGTTGACTCACCGACAGTCCCAATATTGCAGAATATACAGCCTCATGCTACATAACTAAACTCCATTTCATGTTGAATAAACTAAATTATTAATGTATCTTAAATAGAAAACTACCTTTAGATAGATTTTTACTCCAAAAGCATTTTATTAAAATAAATTTGATAAAAAACAAAAGAATCCATTTTTTTAATTTTTTTTTAAATCATCAATTTTTATCCACTCTGGTCAGACAGAATGCACTACAGCAAGGAGAGCTCTACTTTATGCTCTCTTCTCAGAATTAACACTTTCCAGAGATAATAACCCATGCTAGCCTTTTGTGGTAAACATAATAAAGCCAGTCTTTATTTGTCTAAAAGACAAATAAATTACATTGACCATAAGCTTCCATGGATTCTAATTTCCACTTTTTTAATATTATGATACTGACATAAAACCCATGCCTTGATAAGGACAGAAGAAAGGTGAAACAAAAGGGCAAAAAGCATAATTATCTACAGACAGCAACTATTTACAAAACATCTTTTCACCGGTGAACTAATTGATATATTACATTAAGGAGCTTTGGAACCCTTCGTTTCTGTTTAATCCATGGACAGAACTAAGGCACTGCATGAACTGTAGCTCATGTATTTGGCAATGAAATTGCTTTTTGTAATTTTTTGGGACTTGAGAGTAGATTCTTCACGTCAATGATAGAAAAGACTTGGAAATTTAAAGTGTTCATTATTTGTGTAAGGGTATTGACATTTTTTAATTCAGTGTCCATTTGGTATTTAAACCAGGCAGTTAAGTCTACATAGAGTGCCATATAGGGTTGCTGACATATCAAGATACAATCGAACAATAAATTGACTATTTGTGGGCACATAAAATTATAACCTAGAATAGTGTTACTAGTTTAAATATAAATCTGGGTGCGCTGCAAAGCTTGGTTCCTATGTTTCTATCATTCTGGCTTGTTCTATTATTGCTGATAACTTGCTACAGGCTGATTGGTTGAGTATATACAAGTACATACTACCAGCCACAGCCTACAAGAAGGAAATGCCATTATCCAAAATGAGCTGAAGATCATAAATTATATATTTGATTCGTTTTACTTATAAACTATAGATAACATTGTTTTCTTCTTTGGTTTACTGTAATTTTTTTCCTACACAAATCTTAACTATTGTTTTTTGTTTGCTGATTACTTAGCTGGGTATACATTCTGCTTGGAAAATATTCCCTTGAAGTCCTTTAGCTGCAAGTCTATCATTCAGCAGCCATACAGAGTTACAATGGCACTGAATGAGACTTATGACCGATCCTCGTAGTTGTGACCATGTCAGCATCCCCAGTCATGTGACTGTGATTCAGGTGCTTGGCAACCGGCTCACAATTACAATGGGCACAGTATTCTGTGGTCATATGGTTGCCATTTGTGAACTTCACTGATGGCTTTTGACAAGCTGGTAGGAAGTTACAAATAGCAAACATATGGCACTGCGCCTAACAACTTGGTTCACTTAATGATGGCAACCATAACTGCTGCAACTGCTGTCATAAATTGGTGTGCTTAGGTGATGTTGCGCTTTACAGGTGCATTGCTTGCAATATCACTGGTTCCAATCATTACCTGTGAATCTATTCTAATTGTGATAAATTTTGAGACTTCATGTTCAAGCTTATCAATGTCTATTTATTTATTTTATTAGTTTATTACATTTCTATACCATCCATTTCATCTAAGTGAGTCTGGGCAGTTAACAGAACATAGTTTTTTTTTTAATGTAAACATGATATTTGGATGTATTTTACTTAAGATTAGCCCAATATTACATATGCTGTATTTTACTGTTGATAACTTGAGAATCTAATCTAATTGAGATAGGTTTTGAGATTTTAGGCTTAGCATGGTATTTTACAGATAAAAAACAGATTGTATAGTTTTTGAAAATGTAAACGTATTTTACTTAAGTATATAACACATATCAAAAACAGGCAAGTAATCTGCAGATTATGTTGGTTCCCATTTTATAGCATACAATATAAAGCTTATATAATGATCTAAACATAAACAGTTCTATACTTCTGCCAATGTTTTTTTGAAAACAAAAAAGATAAATACTCCATCAAATACCGAAAGTACCTAAGCACAGTTTTTTTCTACACTGGTTGAAATGCCTTATGTTGTAATTAAATAATTTGCAATGCCTTATATTTGTGTTTTATGTATTATTTTGGAACGAGGCCTTTTTAAATACAACTATAGAAGAGGAAGATAGAAAAGAATCCCTTATTTACATTATCAGGTATTTTATTTCTAATATATCACTTGAACATACCATTTCTAATTATTTTGGGGTATAAAATCATAATATTTAATCACATTATAAGATCTATTAAGTAGAGCTGCTACAAAGTTCAAAGTGGTGGAAGAGCTACAGATTTATAGAAAAATAGTTCTACCCTGAAATAAGCTAAACAACAATGATGAAATTAATTTGCGGCACTTTAGGATTGAGCTGTTAAATAAAAATGTTTTTCTTCCAGAGGCATTATGTGGAATAATTATCATTTGCCTATGGCATTTTTGCCAGGAATAGGACCTGTCCTAAATCACCCTTGGCATCCACAGTCTCCTATTAAAAAGAGGAGAAACCCCTATTTTTTCCTAATAACTTTTCTTTTACCGGTTCCTTTACTGATTGCTACGCTGAGCTTTCTTCACTTTGCAAAAGTTGAGGATTTTTTTAAAAAAATCAATCTTATTTTATTTTACTTATTATAAACACAAACAGCCAAACACAGGTGGAAGCTTTCACAAGTGCTAATTGAAAGAGATGACTTTTGAAACGCTCCCATTAATGTGGGAAAGAGCAACTCTGAAATTAAGTTTGTAAGACCCTTTTGTGTCCCACAAGCACTTTTAAGGTACTCATATTCTTCACTACCCTGTACCAGCAAAGGATGAAGAATACTTCCAGGATTCCTCCAGAAAAATGCCACCACCTCCCCCGCCCTGCGAGTCCTCCTATCCTCCCAGCTAACCCAGACAAGTAACCGTGGCACAGCTGGACAACTCTCGATCGCTCCCCCCCCCCAACCGGGAAGAAAATTAGGCCCCGGGAGCTCCCAATCCCTTTCCCAGCGGCACAACCAGGGCGCTTCCGGGGACGGAACACCTGCATCCAAAAGCAGGAGCCGCTCGATCGGCTCCCGCCTCTGTGGCCGGCGCATCCAGGGCTGTCCAGACCTCGATGCGCCCTTCTCTCACCCTCTCCGGGAGGCAGCCGCGAGTCCTTCCAGGCTGGTCGGTGCCAGCTCCCGGGCGGGCGGGCGGGGAGGGGGCGTCCCGCCCTGAGGGTCTGCCCGGCTGGAGGAGAGGGGGGGGAGTCAGCTGGAGGGCCGCTGGCAGCAAGCGGGCAGAGCCTCTTCGGGCTGTTGAGCTGCCGCTTCTGGAATGTCAAGGGCCGGGATAGGATTTCGAAAGATCCGCCATTTTCACTTCGTCATCACCCTCGCAGCCTCAGCTCCGCAACAACCCCGGCCTCCTCCCGCCGGGCTCGCCTCCGCCCCGGAGCCCGCCCAGGGAAGCCCTCCCACCGCCAGGAAAGGAGGACCGGGAAATATGCCCTGCCGGACCCGGCCGTCCCTGCCCGACGGCGAGCGGAGCGGAGCGAAGGACCTGCGTCCCGAGACGAAGGCGCAGCCGGAGGACCAGGAAGGGGACCCGCTCCAGCAACGCCACCGGGTGGATCGGCCGCCTTCGAGTTCCCGCGGCACCTTAACAGGCGGCCGTGCTTTGCACCATTGAAAAAAGTGGCGGATTTCTAGGAGCAGAAGCACGCTTCATCTTGGATAGACGGGATAGTTCTCGCTCGGGGTCCAGGTTCTCGGGTTAAAAATGGGAACGAAAGTGTTTTTTTAAACCTGAGGCTGGAGGAAGGGGGATATCGGACGGTTGATGTTAACAGAAACTGACCTTCTAGATCTTGGAAATGTAGTGTAGAAATGCAAGAGCAAAAATACAGTGCAGGTGCTGCAGTTAAAAAAAACCCAAAACACTGTGTACCAAAGGTGTTTTTTTCAAAAGGCAACTGGACTTTCTGCTTTTTCTTTGAAGACTTATCACTTCTCATCCAAGAAGCTTCATCAGCTCTGACAATCTAGCCTCACTCTAACTCTGAACAGTCCCTAAGCAAATAGTTATAAATCAAGGACTACCCGTGTGCCCTGCTAAGCCCCCAAATAAATGGTCTGTTATTTGGGCTTTGGGGGAGGGATAGGAAATCATCGGTGGTGGTGAGACCTGCTCCATGCACAGAAATCTGCTCCACTAAACCCTAATCCAATCTGGTTTACTCTAGAGACAATACAGTCAGTCATCCCAAAGATGCTTTTTCAAGAGGCAACTGGACTTTCTGGTTTTTCTTTGAAGACTTTTTGCTTCTCATCCAAGCTTCTTCAGCTCTGACTGAATCATTCCCCACCAATCCAGTCAAAGCTGAAGAAGCTTCTTGGATGAGAAGCGAAAGGTCTTCGAAGAAAAACCAGAAAGTCCAGTTGCCTCTTGAAAAAGCACCTTTGGCACAACCTTGACCTGGATGACTGAGAATCTCCATAGGCAAACAACTGCGTACAGTATCTCAGAAAATATTTACTTGGGTCACCTGCAAGAATAAAACTCAAAATCAGCAGAGCAAACGAAAGCAAAACGGGAGATAACAAAGAATTATAGAGCTTGAGTGAACTAACATAATACATATTTACTCAGAAGTAAAACTGGCAGATGTGAAATTGCAGAAAGAATTTGAGCCTTGGATTTCTTTGAATGACAGGCATTGCTTCTATAAGCAGTTAGCACACCTCTTAATAGTCAAATGAAAATGACACTATAGAATGACAAATGTTAAACACATGAATATATTCAGGTTATTCTGTAAATCACATGAGAAAAATTGTAAAGCCAATGTTATGTCACAAATAAGCACAAGCGTAAGCACTGGGCACACACTTTACACTACCGTGTTTCCCTGAAAATAAGACCTGTCTTATTTTTTTTGAATCTCAAAATAAGCGCTTGGCCTTATTTTCAGGGCGGTCTTATTATTTTGGGGTGCATGGAGCAAGACGGGGCTCCTCTTGCCGTCTTACCTGATTTCCAGCTCTGTCTCCCTAGCCCTAACCAGAGGAAATGGCAGGGACCAACTGTGCATGCGGTTGTTTTTGGGGAGGACTTATTTTCAAGGGGGGCTTATTTTAGCGCATGCACTCAAAAGCCTGATTGGGCTTATTATCTGGGGAGGTCTTATTTTCAGGGAAACAGTGTAGCAATAATATGATTCTCAGTTGTTGCCAAATTACAACAATTCAACATCTGGGCAAATTTAGGTTTCTATGTATTAGGTTCTCGTCAACACAATCTTGCCAAGCCATTGGCCGCAGCAATCATATCAGCAAAAACTTGAAAGAAATTTTTGTATATGTTAAGATTACTGTATAATTTTAGCAGTTATAAAGTAATCTGAATACCACCACCTACACTCTACAATAGGATAAAAGCCTGATTCCTTTTCCTACATTGGCATCAATCCAGAGGGAACAAAATAGAGATCCTATCAGAAGGGAATATACTGGTATGTAGCTCTAGGTTGAACTGTGGAGTTCTTGGTGCTCTCTGACCTTGGTTGTTTGCTTGCTAATAATGTTACTTGCTCATGCTATACTTAGGTAATAAAAGTCTGCAAGCAAACAACTAACCTCAGACAGTACCAAGGACTCACCCACAAAAAATCAATCCATTTAATTTACATTTAAAACAATTATATTATAAAACAGAGGCTCACAATGTATGGCCCAATGTTGTATGCGACCCCTGAAAAATTTGGGTTTATCCTCCAGAGCCTCCACATTCCACTCTATTGAATGGAAATAAAATTTTACTTTTACCTTGGTGTCACCAGCTTTTTCATGTCTAGTCCCTGGCATGTTAGCGAAAGGAAAAGTGCAGTCCTTGGACTGAAAAAATTACACAGCCTTAGAAAAGATTAGGTTCTTAAGATGCAATTACTATTTGGCTCTAAGTACTCTGTAGATTTACCTCAACTTCCCAACATCATTTTCACTATCAACATAGCAATAAAGCAACTTATTAGACAACATTCATATTGATTTTCAAATATATTTTATATAGTCTTCCACTCACCCACAGCGAGTGTACATGCTTTATATAAACCTATTTGTTCATTAGCTTATCAATTTTCTTCTGAGGAATGGATCATCATAGTTCCAGGAGATATTACCAACTCTATGGACCTGAAATGTACTTGCCAAAAGTAGGAGAAAAAGACATCTATTTATGATACAAACAAATTGAGACTGCTTTAACAGCAAATAAAATCTCTCATATTTTTTTTACAAAACTGACTTGTTTTCTGAATCTTGATTAGATAATAAAAATATGACATGAAGTTCAGTAATGGAAGCAAGAATGGTCTGCAAAGCCAGACAAGTATAGAAAATGGTAATAAATGTTGAGGGTGCTCATTAGATTTGCTTAAGTTCCTCTTTTTTATCTAGCAAGTCTTCATCCAGGATATGGCTTTTATTGTTTTATCTATATATAAAACACAAAGAAAAATAGAAATGGGAAATTAGGGGAAGGAAAAAGAGAGAGAAATCAAATGTAAGGTACAAGGGAAAAAAGGGGGGAAAAGGTATTGATTTTCAACTCTTTTTAGTGAGATAAAGCAAGCGCAAGATAAAAACACTCCAGCCTCAACCTTTTGCTTTTACACATTAGTATATAACTAGCAACAAATATGACAAATCCATCCACTTGACAAAACCAAAATCAAAGTTTCATTTTTTTTCATCACAAGCACAAAATCCAGAAGTGATAGCCAAATATAAAACACATTATGTATGTCTATTTGCATCTCTTCATCTTATCTATAGCAAGTCTTTGATTTCCTTTTTCACTCCTTTTCTGCACTGGCATATAAGGTGGCTGACCTCCCCCTCCCTTCGCCCAAAAGGAACATGACAGGGCAGGTTGTATGCAAACAAAATTTATTTTAACTTTTTTTGCCTTCTTCCTCTTTCACAAAAAAATAAAAAAAATAAAATAAAAGCAAAGACTTTTCCAACCAAGTTATTATCATTTTCACAGCCCTAGACATGTTAAGGAGTTTGTTTTGGAAGCTAGGTAAAATATTCTGTTCGGTTTCTCCTTTCACAGCACTGACAAAGGTACTTGAGGAGGCCGCCCCCACAAAGCAGCAAAACCCAGAAGTGATACCCTGTGAAAATTAAAATAAAATAATCAATTTAACCATTTCTGCTTTCTCTTCCTTATCTCCTTAAGGAAATAATATGCATGTCTATTCGCACCTAAATAATCTTACCTAGCAAATCTTTTTATTTCCTTTTTTTCACTCCTTTCTGTGCACCTGGCATAAGGGGGTGGCTGATCCCTCCCAAAAGGAAAATCACAGGGGCAGGTAATCTATATATGCAAACAAAATTTATTTTAACTTTTACACACACACACACACACACAGAGCAAAGACTTTTCCTGACCAAGTTATTATCATTTTCACAGCCCCTAGACATGTTAGGGGGTCTAGGAGCTAAACATTGTTTGGTTTCTTCCTTTCAGAGCAGTGGCAAAACTAATCGAGAAGGCTGCCCCCAAAGCAACAAAACCCAGAAGTAATACCCAAATGAAAAATCCATACTTAAAACATATT
>JANHZT010000760.1:0-11619 GCA_032468215.1 Stegonotus admiraltiensis
CTTCGGGAGAAGGGCGGTATAAAAATTAGATTAAATAAATAAATAAATAAATAAATAAATAAATAAATAAATAAATACTTGATCTTGTCCAGTTATTATCTTATTTAGATTTCAAGTTAGAACATATGTTAACACAATATGGAGAAGAAATACTATAACTCAGAAACATGAACTATGTTCTTAAACTATGGAATATGTCACCTCATGGAAAGTTTTGGCTCTATGTCTGGAGAATGGCAAAAAGGGTTATTTTAGATATTTGGAAAGAAACCTGCTTTCATAATTTTAATGAATGGATCTAGGATGTGAGTTTGTTATCTATTTTTTAGAAGCCTTAATATTCCAAAACTGAGAAGATAACCCCAATATGCTGCACTATGGTCTAGATTTAATGATCAGTTTAAGAACTGAATTTATGTGATATAATTTGTATAATTATTTATTATTATTTTATGGATCTTTTTCCTGTTAAATACTTTTCACTATATTTATTTGAATTACTATAATATATTTAGATATTTTATTCACTGTGTGATCATTATCTTTTTTTCTTCTGTTTATGTAGACTTTCTTTTTTTGTAGTTCACTTATTTAAAAAGTAATGTTGCATCTCATGTTCAAATGAACAAAGAAAAATATAAAATAGCAAGCTAAAAGGAAAATGTGTTCTGATAAAGTTGCAATAATTGTAAATCAATGATAAAAGTATTTAATGACATCAACTAGAATAATAAAGTAACAACAGTAAAGCAGTTGGTTTCACATTTTTGTTAAGGGTAATAATGGAGCCTGAATATTAGAAATCGAAGACAATTGCAATTGTTATGTAGATAATGGAAGAATATACATATTTATCAATAGCATTTCATCAAGCAGGAGTAATATTGATGAAAAGCCATGGAACATGTTGGTAAATTAAAGTTTAAGAACAGTAGCCTCAAAATGTTTGGGTGCATATTATTTATGACTAATTGTTATGGTTCAGTCATTTCAGTTCAGTTTTGTTGTAGAAAAAAGGTAGGGTATAATGATTTAAGTATTATTTTTCTTTAAGAACATGGAATTTTGAGTTAGGACAAACTCATTTGGAAATGAGCTGTTGACAATATCTGATCCGTGTAAGATGTATTGTTATAAATAGTAATTTTATTAATTATTAATAAAATATAATATCATTTGAATCTTCTGCTGGTTTTCATGATCTCTTTATAAAATGATGGACTGTAAGACAAAAAATCAACACAAATTTAAAAATAGCATCAATGTATGGAAGGATATGTAACAAATGAAATGTCTAATGTCCTTACCCTATTTCTTTTGAAAGACCTCACCTTATCAAAATGGAAGAAAGCAGAAGACAGCATGAAGCAAAAGAAGAAGGAACAGCTAAAGTTCTTATCAATAAAATAATGAGACCCAAATAGGGCAAGTCTCAGGAAAGTCAACCAAGCTCTTCACGCATTGCAGGTACCAACAGCTGAAACCTGAGTGTTGACAAGTCCTTCAAGGTATGGTGTGTGTATGTGTGTGTTTGGGGGAGGGGGGGTTAACTCTTTCCTACAGACATCTTCAAAACAAAATGATCTATTTATTTTTATTATTTTTTTAAAGTTAACAATTATAGGAAGTTCATCTTACCTCCAGATTACTCTGGGTGGCTTACAATCATAAAAGATAAAAACTATGTAAACTAAAAACATAAATAAGTTAATGCAAAATCCAAACTTTTTCATATTCCCCCAAATTCCTTGCCTTGACCAACCCTGGATGGCCACCACTATATCAGACACATCCTCCTGAAACTCTTAGAGCCAATTTTGGTTAAGTGCAATCTGTGGAGCAAACAAGGTCATCTTTTTTCCTAAATTAACGCCATGTCAAATATTTAGTCAAGTGTAGGTCTACATCATATGATATCAACCTGCATTTATGGGAAAGTCTGTTCCATCTAAGCAAGAGATCTTCACACAGATGCACAAACATTTTTAACAACAAATTTACAATTGTTGATTCCTTAAACAGCCTTCTTGAAGGGAAGCTATAAAGTGCCAGATTATAAACTGTGAGTTACAAAATAAATGATTAAAACTATATGTATATAGATAGAGACAACAACAAAGATAGAGACAGATGTGGGGTCCTGGATGCTCTCTGAGCTTGTTGGTTTTCTTGCAGACATTCCATTACCAAACTAGGTAACATCATCAGTTCAGCTCTGAGCTACAAATATTCTCTTCTATCGATAGAGATAGGTTTATATACTGTACTTTCCTACAGGAGTTCAAGAGGGCCTCAATTGCACTCCTTCCTCCTGTTTTCCTGTATAACAACCCTGTGGTTAACCATCTACTGAGCTTGTTAACCATCTTGTTAACCATCTACAGAGTCATTTGGAAGCAGGGCTATCTCACATGCCTGCTACAATGTGCCTTCTTGTAAGGCAAAGTAAACTTTTCAAACCACAACTCCATGTATGTGTATGTGCTTTGTCTGGAGAGCTAAGATGTGGTTCAAGGACATTCAGTGAGCATTCATCATTACAAGTGGAGTAGAACCCGTATCCAACACCTTACTCCGAGGGTGTCAAACTTACGTCATCACGGCAGCATCACGTGACGTATCGGGACTTTTTCCGCCTTTGCTAAACCGGGCATGGGCATGGCCAGCACATGACGCATCCGGCCTGTGGGCTGGATGTTTGACAGCCCTGTCTTATTCACTATATCATTCTGAATCTCTCATGCTGCAAAACTCAAAACAGATGACTTATCCTGCTATTGCTCTAGTGCGGGTTTTTTTTTTCTTTTATGTCTCATTTCATGCTAATTTATGAAATAAAATCAATATGAATACATTTGCTGTCCATAATGAAGATCTTTCTCCCTTAGAGCAATCTTGCATCACACGAAAATATATTGCTTCTTGTACTGTGACTGGCCATGTAAGGGTCACATGCAATGCCTTTGAAGCACACTCAAATCTGAAAGCTGAGCCAGCAGTGAAGTTATATGGTTTGGTTGTTTCCCTGATATTTGTTTGATGGGAAGCTGTTTGGTTTTAATCTTTCACATAATTCCAGTTATCACTTCATTGTATCGAGTAAACCTGGTATGTAAAAGCTGGCACGGTTTATCAGAGTCCTGCAATAATTCAAAGAAAAGCAGCTGCAGTCCAGTGAAGGCTTGGGAGAATTGCTTTGAAGACTTCCAGACCTTTCCCTGGTGCCAGCAGAAGCATCCATCAAGGGATAGTTTTAAAAATCAAGATGGCAATCCATCTTTTCCTGTTTTATCCCACTTTCACACCATCACGTTTAATCGAAATGTATTGAATGGTAGTTGGAGGTGCTATAAAGGGGTTGTGTTGATGCACCTAAAGAATACCACAGATTATTCTTGGGTTTTAATATGCATCTTAGAGGGGCTAGTTAACTTCCAGCATTATGTTCTTACCTTCAACAGTCATGATCAAACTTGAATTACAAATATGTTGAAGGATTGCATGGCAATTTTATATGGCTCATAGTCTATGCATTTCTGATTAACAGCCATTGTTTGGTTACCCTTGAGTGTTTGTATATAATTAAGGCTAAAATACGGCATTTAGAAGAGTTGTAGTTGTGGGAGCCTTAGGAAATGGTTGCTTTCAAGGCTGGTGTGGTTGATTATTGAGATTGATCCTAATTTCTACTCCAGTACAGTACTCACCCACAGTGCTGGTCACCAGATCTTAGGTGATCATGGGCTTCAAATCACTGCAAATGAATGCCAGGTTGGTATACAGTAAGACCCTAATACCACAGAGGAGAGAGGGTCATTCATAAAGACTGGTCCATCTGTATTCTTCCCTAGTTCTAAGTCATCAGATCTTCAGAGGCCCTGGTCTCCAACTGCTGCTGTTATTATGCTAGTTTGGTTTGTATTAAGATCACTCTCATTGATGACTTCACCTTGGATGAGGCAACAGACTAGACCTGGTGATTCAGAGAGACTAGGTCAGGGGTGTCAAACTGGCAGCTCGTGGGCTGGATGTGTCACATGCAGGCCACACCCACCCCAGCTCTGTGAAGAGGAAAAACATCATGATGTGTCACGTGACAGCAACGTGATGCCTCAAGTTTGACACCCGTGGACTAGGTGGTCAAGAGAGGGTCTGTTCTTGGAATCTGCCTGCCTGTGATTAATCTGGAGCTGAAGTGAGAGGTGGAGTTAAAAGACTGAGTTGCCTGGAATTGCTGGGAGGGAAGAAGTACCGGAAAGCAGACCCTGCCTAAACCTTAGATTGCTTATCTAGTCATTCTGTAGTGAATGTACCAGTATGTACAGTCTGGTGAGATTCTTGTAAATAGGTGAATGGCAATAAACATACTTCTCTGTTCAGCTCTCAGTATTGTTGTGGTTCCTTGAGCGTGATATTGCCTGGAAGAATACAAATGTTCAAGAATAAAAACCAGCCCATCAGCAAAAAAACAATGGTGAAATTTCCCAAGACAGTCGTATCCCCAACAGAGCCACTCACTTTGCACAGATCCATCTCAGTTGTGCCAATTCCTGGATCAAAAGGTCCTCTTCACGTTTTGGTTAGTTCATAAGCAAACTAGGTATTTCAACACACTTGGCATGCAGCTGCCCTTGAAGACCATTCAGAAATGGCAACTAGTCCAGTAAGCTCAACAAGGCAATACTCAGCATGCATCAGTATGCACATGTAACAACCCTGTTCTGTAATCTGTACTAGCTACTGGTAAGTTTTTAGATGCAATTCACGTTGCTGGGTATACCTACAAAGCCATGCATGACATAGGACATATCTATTTGAGTAACTCTTCCTCCTATAATTTCTGCCTACCAGCCAGGGTAGGTTTGTTTTGAGCTATATCCAGGAAGCATTCCCGAAAACTGATGGGATCAAAGAAGTAAGTATTCTCTGTCACATTGCCTGTTCCCTAGAATTAAATTGATATAAGGTGCCCCCATCCTAAAAAGGCTCTTTCCCCAAGCTTTGGGCTACATTAAAGAAGTGAGTGGCTCTGTTGGGGATATGATGGTCTTGGGAGATTTCACCATTGTTTTTTGCTGATGGGCTGGTTTTTATTCTTGTACACATACACACCAGTGGTGGGTTGCCCCCGGTTCACACCGGTGGTATAGAACCGGTAGTACAACCAGCGGGAGGCTCCGCCCACCAACCCCGACATCATCAAAATGCTTCTGCACATGTGCAGGAGCTTCTGTGCTTGCGTAGAAGAGCGCATGCGCAAGCGAAGCAAGCGTGCGCAGCCCCACTGCAAACTGGTAGTAAAGGTAAGTAGAACCCACCCCGATACACACACACACGGAGCCATAAATAAATGTATCTTCGTTGCCAAGTACTTTGCTCTAAATTCAAATAACTATAGATAAATAGCAAACTGTTAATATGGAAGGAAATTCTGCTAACAGTTGATTTATTCATCTAAATTCCGAATTCGCATCCACCTGAATAAAAAAGGACTGTTTCTTTCTGCCTTGACTTAAAAAGGAGCAACCTATAAGAGGAAAGAGATAAAGTAGTGGCATTATCTATTCCTCATTCTTAGTACAGGTACAACGAATTAATCATGAAAGATAGTTTTTAAGGCGGCTTTTTTTTTAGTGAAACTGGGCTCTTTTTTTAATTATCCACTTTTCACTCACCTCATAGACAAACAATAAATTTCAAAGTTGGAATTAGGGATGTGAAAATGGAAGATTAAATTCCAACATATAACAAACAGGTTTTTTTAAAAGAGTAAGCACAAGATGGAGCGGCATCTTTAAAAATAATAGGATGTTTTGTTTTGTTTTGCGTAAGATAAATTCTTGCCCCAATAGTAGATTATGGAAAATGAATGAGAAAAAGAAGTTTAACAAGCCAAAAGCACAATATTAGTTTCTAACACAACCCAAAGCCTGAAACAGAACTTCACTTCCTCATTGCTGTGAGACAAGTTATAACTAACTTCGAAATACCATCAAGCCATTACCATCATAGTAAGCACTATCATCCTAGCACAAAGCACCAGGATAAAATGAAAATAATTTGATGTCATTTTTCATTTTCAAATGAAACAGTATATGCTAATGGAGTGGACTTTTTGAGCAGCATATGCTAATTCATGCCATTCAACTCCATGCCTGCTGCATTATTTGCTTCCATTAAAATTCCCTTCCACCCCCCGCTTCCTTTTTCTCTCTCTCTTGAAGACTTAGGATGGATATTCAAAAGTACATCTCCGCTTCCCCACTATTTACTTGAGACAGGTATTTAAGCCCAGTGAGGCTGGCAGACTCAGAAGACGAAACCATATAAAAAAAAAAAGCATAGCTGGCTGGGGAATCTGGGAGTTGAAGTCCACTCATCTTCAAGTTGCCAAGGTTAAGAAACACTGACCTAGATTTTTCAAAAAACCTTCATTCCTGGTTATTATGGCAGAATCTTGAAAACCTATCAAAAATAATGAACCTGCACTGTTTACATCTAGCTTAATTAAGATGTGGTTGCTGTGAGTCTCTCTTTCATGCTTCTTTTCTCTCTAGGACCGGGATCTCTTTTACAATGGCCTGTTCTGTCAGGCAGCTTCTCAAGGTCTGGTTCAGGGGTGGGTTCTACTTACCTTTACTACCAGTTCGCAGCGGGGCCGCGTGCGTGTGCTTGCTTCGCTCGTATGCACGTGTGCTCTTCTGCGCATGCGCAGAAGCGTTTTGGTGACGTCGGGGTCAGTGGGCAGGACCTCCCGCTGGTTTTACTACCGGTTCTACAGAACCGGTGTGAACCGGGGGCAATCCACCACTGGTCTGGTTGGAAGAAATGTCCATCTGGGTTCAGTTCCAAGTGGGGAAAAAGACACTGGATTCATGGAAGTTACTTGGAAAGAAGGTTTATTGATGGACAGGATCACATGGCTTGAGATCCTGGGCAAAAAAGGACAGAGATGCTGAGAGTGCCTCTTTTTTATGCCCTCTGTTGGGCTTTGAATTTGAGCTTGTGTTCTAATTGGTTGTCAGACTCCCATGGGGCCATGCAGGGGTAACTTTGTGGGTTGTCTTTTGAGTCCGAGGCTTGGTTGACTCTTGCTGGGTGATGATGTAATGAAAGGGCTTTGGCCAATTCCTACTATGGCTCTGCCTGAAGGAGGTAGATTGATGTAGAATAGATTGGCCCAGTCCTTAACGGCCCATTGACAAAGGTGCGGGGGAGGGGGGCCTTAGTTTCTGCCTCCCTTTTGGGGAAAATATTCTGACCTTTTAATATTTCTTAAAATATCTCATTTTCCTAGGAAAGGGGTGGGTGCTAACTTCCAACAGTCTCTCAGGCTTTCCCTCACATTAGCTCATCATTTCTTCTTGAACTCTGGCTGTGTCCCTGTCCATTTATTCCAAGGGCCAGTTTCAGCAAAGGATTTGCTGCAGTCTGTATAGCTGGAATGTCTCACTGAGGTCTGCATTTTTGAAATGCCAGCAACCAAGGCTTCGCATGTTTCCAATCCATTGTGGCATAATTTAACCAAAAGCTCTTTTAACTTTCCTTGAAGGCTTACATTTAGAACATAACAGTCTCCGTAGCCTAGTTTGCACTGGGCAGTTGAAAGGATGGGCTATAGATGAAGGGCTATATTATGCACAGTTATAATGAGGAAGGCTCAGAGAAAAGAAATGGCCTGGCAGCTTATTTATTTATTCATTTAATTTATGTAGCCGCCTGTCTCACATTCGTTAAGGATTTGCTCAGTGATATCTTCTGAGGACCCAGCCAAATAGCCTGACTCCACTTGAGAGTTTAAAGGAGGTCTCAGCAAAATATTTTTGATGGGCTTTCCCTTGCCTAGGTGACTACTACTCCCCCACCCCACCCCACCCCCACTTAATTTACTTAGTGCAAAGCTTATTTTCTGATGAACAGAACATGGATTGATCGGAAGATTCTTTGTAAAAGAATTCAGTGCCAACCTTCGGAAAGGTATGAAAGAGCCATTAAGAAGGCATTTGGAGAAGAGATTACACAGTCCAGTGGTTAAAAAGGGTGTGAGAAAGAGTCCCAAAACAACCCAGCCTTGATTTTGTTTAGAATAACATGAGATAGAGATAAACTTGGACAAGTTTTTAAGGTTCTGTTGTTATACTCTACAACAGGGGTCCCCAACTTTTTGGACCTCAGGGACCACCAAGTTCATAATTTTAAATCCCGCGGACCACTAATACGAATCCAGCGCGCCACTTGCTGAAGCACCTGGACTCCCAGTGACGGGATGGGGTCCTTCAGGCACTCTCCCTCCTCTCTCTCTCTCTCTCTCTCTCTCATTCTGATTGTCTCATTCTGATTCTCTCTCTTTCATTCTCTGTCTTTTTCTCTCTCATTCTGATTCTCTCTCATTCTCTCTCTCACTCTCTCTGTTTCTCTCTCTGATTCTCTCTCTGTCTCTTTCTTTCTCTCTCTCTCTCATTCTGTCTCTTTCATTCTGTCTCTTTCTCTCCCTCTTTCATCCTCTGTCTCTTTCTCTCTGTGTGTGTCTCATTCTGATTCTCTCTCATTCTCTCTCTCTCATTCTCTCTGATTCTCTCTCTCACCCTCTCTTTCTCTCTCTCATCTCTCTCACCCTTTGTCTCTCTCTATCTTTCTGTCTCTCTCTTTCTTTCTCTCTCTCTCCCACTCTTTCTCTCTCTGATTCTCTCTCTTATTCTCTGTCTCTTTCTCTCTGTCTCATTCTGATTCTTCCTCATTCTCTCTCTCTCATTCTCTCTCTCATTCTCTTTCATTCTCTCTTTCTCTCTCTCCCACTTTTTCTCATTCTCTCTCTCTCACACTCTCTTTCATTCTCTCTCTCCTCCTCACTTTCTCTCTCTCCCTCTTTCTTTCTTTCTTTCTCTCTCTCTCCCACTCTTTCTCATTCTCTCTCTCTCTTTCATTCTCTCTCTGTCTCTTTTTTCTTTCTCTCTCTCTCATTCTCTTGCTCATTCTCTTTCTCTCTCTCATCTCATGGGCCAGCCAGTGTCTTGGGGCTGAGAGGAAGCCAAGCATCTCCCCAAGAGACTGAGGTGAGCAGAGCACCAACAAGGGCCAGAAGAAACAGCTGCGACATCCAGCAAGAGACAAAGCTTTGCTCCAGCTCTGGAATATGGAGTGAATCTCCATCCCCCGCCCTTCCCTTGCCAGGCAAGGAGTGACTGGGAAGGGAGGATGAGGGGCATGGACAGCCACTGGTGGGTTCAGCTGACAGGAAGCTACAGCAGGGGGAAGAAAAAGCCTGGGGTTCCCGCCACCTGTTGCTTCAGCCAACCTACACCACCACCAATGGTGCACCACCTTGCACCATTACATCATTCCTGCTGGCGACGTTGCAAGTTGCACAAACCTCTCTCTAGGAGATTTACAGCCCCACCATGAGCTGCCTGGCCAGTCCCATATTCCAGAGCTCTAGTCACAGGACTGGCCATTGCTCATCCCAGAGCAGTTCCTCCACCCGGGTGCGCCACGGACCACCAAAATTTTCTTGTGGACCACCAGTGGTCCACAGACCACCAGTTGGTGACCACTGCTCTACAACAATAAAGGATCACTCCTGGAATCTCTGTGCTGTCTGTTCTTTGACCAGGCCTATCTTGAACAGCTTGAAATCTGCTACAGCAAGGTACAGCTATTAAACCTCAATCCTCTGGACTGCAGCAGTAAAATTGAAAACAGGGACACATAGACCCTAAAATCTAACCAAAAATGGGATGTGTCAAGTCTAAGCTGATTTGAAGCACACTTTTGAAATCAATATTGAATAGCATTCCTGAAGATCCCATAGCTTCCCCACTCCTCAGGGTTGTACATATTCAACTTGAATATAATAACTGCATGATGTACAATAATGTGAAGATGCAAGTGGCTTGGAAAGCAAAATAGTCCTGTTTTTTATATGAAGCAGAATTTTCTATTGCTCTTGTACATATGTAAACATACACCTGTGAAGTCTTTACCTATGTTATTCAGATCAATAACATAACACCATCCATGAAATGAAGAAATAGCATTCCTAAGCAATTTTTAAGAAAATGAATTATGGAGCAGACTAGCTCTAAGTAAGTCAATAAAGAGGAAAGTGTAAGAGGAATAATTTGGATACATATTGGTGGGACTTTGATCTTATCAGCCTCCTTAGATTATAGTTTAATGAGAAAGCTGGAAAGTTTTAGTTGCAGCTAGACCGAGTCTGTGTAAACAGAAGTTAATCTTTATGGCTCCAGATTGATGAATTGATTACAAGGAAGGAAGGAAGGAAGGAAGGAAGGAAGGAAGGAAGGAAGGAAGGAAGGAAGGAAGGAAGGAAGGAAGGAAGGCTAGTTATCAGCTAAATAACTGATTCCTCAGAATGAAGCTCAGAAAATGATAGGAAATGGACCAATCTGTATGCAGCATTGGGTTTTCAAAGGTTCAAAGATACTGCTTCAGTTTTATGCATAATATGAGAGTGGGAAGGATCTCTGAGTCATGACACTGAGAAACCTATTAAAATCATAGCATGTGCAAAGTAACATCCGGAGAACAAAAGAAACACTGAAGGTCCCCTATTTCTTTGTTGATGACAACACAAAAGCCTAAAATGCCGCCACTTCAGCTGGCTTTTTCTGCTATTAAGTAATGTGTTCTTGGTAGTCTCTATGCACCAGGCATAATTCTTATATAGTTCTACAATCCATATAATTAAAATCCCACACATCAGTTTGTCAGCTCCAGTTTCCTTCCTGCAATTATAAATCACAACATCCTGGATATGAGGACAGCAAAAAAAATATTCTATACTTTTATGCCTGCCGTTATGCATAAGCATAGGTGAGGTTTTGACTTTGGTTTTGTATGCCTGTCAGAAATACAGCTCAGTATAGAAGTCTTAAAGAGAAATGGTCTGACTGCATAACAGAACATTATACACACAGGGTTATTTTACCCATAATGGAATCGTATCACAATTTGGGTAACTAGAATATGTGTTCTGTGATAGCGGTACTATCAGCATGAAGAGTTGCTAAGCCACTAAAGCCACCCAGTGACTCTCATACGTGATCAACTTCTGCTGTTTAACCTGCAAGGAGAAAACTAGCATGCTTACAGAATACTAATGGCTTAAAGTAGGAACCCAGCATTATTGAACTAAATCTTCACATCATACAGGAAAAATGTATTTATCAGACTATCCTTGAAGACCATTTGAGAGTTACAATTGATCCCCAATGCAGTGGCATGCACAGTGGTGGGTTTTTCTAGTTTCACTCTCATTAGATTCCTGTTGCACAAGCTGCACTGGCTCCCAGTTTCTGTGCAGGCACAATTCAAGGTGCTGGTTATCAACTTTAAAAACCTACATAACATGAGACCAGATTATTTGTAGGACCACCTCTCCCAGAGAGTTTCTGCCCATCCTACCAGATTGGATAGGTTACGTATGCTCCAGGTCCCTTCCCAGAAATGTTATCATCTAGTGAGATCTCAGAAGCATGTCTTTTCTGCTCTTCCCCTACCTTTATTTTTATTTTATTTTTATTTTATTTGTCAAGAACGTATTAGGTAATAAGTATAAACATAGATTGGATACATAAAATAGATACAAATAGAGGAAAC
>JANHZT010000763.1:0-10543 GCA_032468215.1 Stegonotus admiraltiensis
AAGCTGTCTTAGGAATTCTGGGAGTTGAAGTCCACAGGGTGTAAAAGAGCCAAGTTTGCCTACCACTGTTCTAGGATATGGTTACCCTGAACCTCTTCTCCTCTCCTCCATCCATTTCAGGAGTAAGCAGTCTCTTCATTCAGGCATCTTTCTGGAAGGGCTCTGATTTGGCAAAACCATGTCCCTCTGTTTCTGCAGGTGCACATTCCACCACAAAAAAGACAAGAGTAGACGGTCTAACACAACATGGCCTGTCTTACCTTCTTCCCTTTTTTTCCTTATCTTCTGACTGAGAAAGATTATGAGGAAGCTCTAAGTGCATTTTCTTTCCCCACAAAACATTTTTCCTTCTCTCATGTCTCAATTTTTTATTACAATGGCATACTCATTAAATATGAATGAAAGATACAGAACTGAAATTATTTCAATGCTGTAAATTATAGGACTTATTTAATGCTTTTGTAATATAGGCCAAAACAAATATTCATGAAACCTGTTACTTTTCAAATTTCCTCATGGTTTGAAACATTTTTACTTTGGCATTATTCCCATTTGAAGCCAGGCCTGCTGTGTTTTAGTACCCATAAAGATCCTACTGGGATGTGTAATAGCTTGGTATTTTCCTAATGTTTTTGTGTAAGTTTGCTGCTTTTGAATTTTAAACAAATGAAAGGGCTACATTTTATTACATATTTTAATCTAATATTTCTTTTCAGTTATAACTTATCCAACTTTACTTTTCCAGAAATATAATGGATAGAAGTCTTGAAAAAGTTGTTAAACATGTGAATACTAGCTGTGATAAGAAAGAGATAAATGTGATAGTGAGTAGTTTATTTTTTTCTCCTTCTGTTCAATCATGACTGATTCTTGGAACCTACTGGGACAAGTCCCTGAAGTTTTCTTGCCAAGGTTTTTTAGAAATGGTTTGCCATCCCCTCCTTCTTAGGGTTGAGAGAAGGTGGCTGGCTCATGGTCACCCAGTTGGTTTTGTGCCTAAGGCAAGACTAGAACTCACTTTTCTGATCTGAAGCCTGATGTGTTCACTACTGCAACAAAATACCTTATGCCACCAGACTTGAAATTCTGGGCTTAGAAAACTTAGAACTACGTCGCCTTCGGTATAACCTAAGCGTTATAACCTAAGCGATAAAATTATCTGCTGCAATGTCCTACCTGTCAATGACTACTTCAGCTTCGACCACAACAATACACGAGCACACAATAGATACAAACTTAAGGTAAACCACACCAAACTCGATTGCAGAAAATATGACTTCAGCAACAGAGTGGTCAATGCCTGGAATACACTACCTGACTTTGTGGTTTCATCCCAAAACCCCCAAAATTTTAACCTAAGACTGTGTACTGTTGACCTCACCCCATTCCTAAGAGGTCTGTAAGGGGTGTGCATAAGAGCACCAGTGTGCCTACCACCCCTGTCCTGATGTTTCTTCTATTTGTATCTATTTTATGTATCTAATCCATGCTTATACTTATTATCAAATATGTTCTTGACAAAAATAAATAAATAAAAATAAATAAAATAACAATTAATAAAAAAAACAATTCTCGAACTAGTTCTTACTGCATCCAAAATGCAGAAAAGATAATGAACAGCAAATTCTGTGTAAACCTGGAGAAGAGAGTCAAATATTTTTTTTAGAACTTGTGTACACACTAATTTGAATATGTATTTATTTAGTTATGGTTAATAGGCTGCCTTAAGATAAGTAGAGTCTAGTCTTGATGTGTCCTGGTTATCCAGTTTCCATCTAAGGATACTAAGATTCCATCTATGGATGTACTTTCAAATATGCCAGGATTCCTTTGAAATGAATGACGAATCATGTCCAGAGCATGAAATAACTGTACATCCCTTTCACATAATACATTTTTTTTATATGCTCAATCATCTTATTTGGGCATTATGGGAAAAAAATACCAGTTTCTTGTCCTTTGGTTCGGATGTATGCAAAATTTGGTAGAGCTCTCAAAAGATGATTATTTTGGCTGAAAAATAAAACTTGAGTGACCTTATAATACGTTGAACTTTTATAAGAAGTTCAGTCTTAATAAGAATTTCAGTCTAGGTTCAGGCTAATGAAATGATACTGATCACACTTGTCAGTGACCTTTGGAAGGCTCAGGATGGAGATGGTACAACCTTGGACCTCTCAGTGGCTTTCAGTATCATCAACCATGGTATCTTTCTGGACCAGTTTCAATGTTACTGTGAGTTATACTCAGTGGTGAAATCCAAATTTTTTTACTACCAGTTCTGTGGGTGTGGCTTGGTAGGCATGGTGTGGCTTGGTGGGCATGGCAGGGGAAGGATACTGCAAAATCTCCATTCCCATTCCACTCCAGGGGAAGGATATTGCAAAATCTCCATTCTCACCCCACTCTGGGACCAGCCAGAGGTGGTATTTGCCGGTTCTCCAAACTACTCAAAATTTCCACTACCGGTTCTCCGAACTGCTCAAACTTTCTGCTACCAGTTCTCCAAACCTGCTGGATTTCACCCCTGGTTATACTCTTTCCTTCATGACCAGTTCCAGTTGGTGCTGATAAGGGAGGGGTGGTTCCAACAATGTGGACTATCTCAGAGCTCAAGTATTTTACCTCTCTTTTTTAACATCTACATGAAACTGCTAGTGGAGGTCCTATGCTGTATATCATCAATATACAGATGATACTCATCTCCGACTTATACATCTCTAACCCTAGCCAGGAAGATGATGTTGTGGTGATGCTGGTTGAATCTTTGGAGGTTGTAAAGGTCTGGATTGGGAGGAAACGGCTTCAACTCAACCCTAGCAAGATGGAGTGGCAAGATGGGCTTTTACTTCCCCAGGTCCAAATTATACATTATCATTGACTCTTGATGGGGTGGCACTTTTACAGACTGAGCTGATGTGCAATATGAGGAGCAGGTAGCAGCTGTGGCTAAAGGGGCCTTTGCAAAAATCCATCCAGTGTGCCTTTCTTGAACCAAGAGGCCTTGCTCATAGTCATTCATGTCTTGGTCACCTCCCAGTTGGATTACTGCAACACGGTCTACGTAGGGCTGCTCTTGCAAACTACCCAGAAGCTTCAACTGGTCTAGAATGCAGCAGCATGCACAATAATGGGTGTCCCTATGTTTGCCCATGTAACAACACTGTTTTGTTTCTTTCTGGATGCAATTCAAGGTGCTGATCGTCTCCATTAAAGCTCTTTATGGCACAGGGCAAGGTTATCTGCAGGACTATCTTCCCCTAAAGACATCATACCTGTCCTACCAGGTGAGATAGGGTGGGCATGCTTCAATCCCTTCCCTTAATTATCATCATCTTATGGGAGCTAGAAGTGTGGTTTTTCCATGACAGCCCCTCCAAATGAAACACTCTGGCCCCTGAAGTACAGCAGGCCTCTACCCTCTTAGCTTTCTGTAAAGCTTTGAAGACTAGCTTTCCCTCCCAAGTGGTGGGACATGGTGAGGTGAGTCAAATGAAGTTTGATTTGGTGCCAGGTTTTAATTTTTTTACTTTAGTTTTATAGTTTTAATATTTTTTTCATTTTATTTATTTGTATCCTGTCTTTATTATTTTTACAAATAATACAAGGTGGTGAACATATCCAACACACCTTCCTCCTCCTCTTTTGCATAAAACAATAACCCTGTGTAGTAGGTTGGGTTGAGAGGGAGTGACAGGCCCAAAGTCACCCAGCTGGCTTTCATAGCTAAAGTGGGGCTTGAACTCACGGTCTCCTGCTTACTAGCCCTTTCTAGCCTTAACCACTAGACAAAATATGGCTTTAATGGTGTCTTAACTTTTGACTGAAAGCCTCCCAGAACTGATAATAAGATAAGCAGTTATATAACTATTACAAATAAATAAACATTTACAAGAAATTTAACCTCATAAAATGTTAAAATTATATATTTACACATTTAACATGATTCACCAATCCCAAAGAGATTTCATTCCAAATGATAGTTTATTTAAATACTGTACAAGAGTAAATATAAATAAACAAATCAACAGGAAGATCTTAACAAAAAAAGATTGGATATGCTAACTTAAATTGAGAATATTTCCTGAAAATATCTTACCATATGTTTCATTTAAAAAAAACTAATTGTAAAACTCCTACATATAATAAGCAAATGTATTCTCAGATTTCATGCTGTACAAGAATAGCCTGTTGATGATCAGAATATCTGACAATTTGTTTATGTGACAGATTTAATATGCATTATTAGTAGTAAACAGTTCATATAATATTAGAAATCTGTTCATTTAGAGTACTCATATGAACATTATAATGAAAACGTATTTATCATTCCAGCAGGTTACATACATACAAATTCATTTTTAAAGTAACTATAAAAACTAAACATGTATATAAATATTATCAGTAACTTAGTATACTGAATTACATATACAAAGTTCATATTTCATAAAATCAATGCAACTCTCAGCGCTGAATGATCATACTCCCTCTGACTGTTGGAGTAGCAGTAGCTCGTTCCCGTTCTTTTGCAATTTCCAACTCAATTTTAGCTTTAATTTTATCCCAGTTAACATCAAGCTGCAAAATCAAAAGGGAGAGGGGAAAAAAGAGAAAAATATTTTTATCTGGGCAGAGAAAAAAAATTATGAGTGTGCTTTTGTGTGTGCATACATGTATCTGGGATTTTCTTAGCTTAGCCTAAGAAGATTGTTTAGGCTTGCTCTGGCTCTGCATTTTACTTTTGGTTCAAAATTCTTCTTAATTTTAAGTTAGGGGAAAATACTAGTAGTATGATAGAAAAGACTAAATTAGGTAAATACAAACAATGCTCAGGTTATGGTAACAATTGGAACTGGGATTGCTGTCACTAAATGATGCAATTGTAAAATGCAATTTCACATGACCATACAAGCAATCCTGGCAGTCCTGGTAGCTGTTGTAATCTCAAGATATGTGGATAATTAAGCGGGAAGCTGCAGGAGTCCAAGGTAAGAAGTAGATGTTGCTGTAAGGTGTGGAAAAGGCCAGGAGAGCTCCGGCGGGCGGAGGGGGAGGACTGGTACAAGACACATGTGAGCTGAAAGAGCCAGATGTTACCTGACAGGCTTGGCATCAGCTGCATGCAAGGGAAGCTGGGGTAGGTTTGGGAGGCCCAGTGCATGCCATGTGCAAATCTAGGAAGAACTTGCCCAGGGCAGGTAGCATGTGAATTGAGAGAGGCTAGAAGAGGGCTTTGGCATCCCAGCAGAGATTGTACATGTCGAGGGAGGCCTTAGAGGGCCAGTGGAGGTTGTATACCAGTGGTGGGACTGCTATAGGTGACAGAAAAAAAAAATCTGCCTCTGTCTCCCAGCAATTTGTATCCTTGCAGCAAACAGCAAACAGCCTGGTCAGCTTCAGCACAGCCTGGGAGGCAGAGACCAAAGGGTGGGGGCCGTCGGGTAGGCTGGGCTCTGACAACATTCGCTCTATAAGACGCACAGACATTTCCACCCACTTCTGGGAAGGAAAGTGCATCTTATAGACCTAAAAATACAGTAGTTACAAGAGATGAGTGAAATAAAGTGGCCATTAGTAATGTATTTTTTCCTCAAGTACAGTACTGTAGTATTTATGCATTGTAATAAGCTTTTTTCTCATCTTCTATATATCCTGTAACAATGTACATTCTGTTTACAAATAAAACTGCACAAAATTTATTAAATGAATTAGTTTAACAAGAAATTGCTTCAACAGTAGGATGCTAATTTTAACAATACAAATGTCAATTTCAGATGAATTCAGCTGGTGAGAATGGACTAGGGTAGTGTTGGCGAACCCGAAACGGGAGCATGCATGCACGAGGGAGCACCAGAACCTGGAAAAGCAGCTCCCCAGCGCGTGAAGACCAGCTGGCTGGCGCATATGTGTGTACCAGAACCCAAAAGAGCAACGGACGACAGCTGGCATGCCTGGAGAGATGCTTTGTGTGCCACTTCCGGCATGTAAGTCATATATTCTGATTTTACAAAATACATATATTTTGTAGAACAGAAGGAAAAACAGAATATTGTAGTCCATTTTCTTTTATAATGATCTCAATTTGATGAATTAGTTATTTTTTTTAAAAATTACTAAATGAGCAAATCCCAAAAACTGCCTAAACCATGAATCAAGTTCTTTGGCTCCAAGAATGTGTTATATTTTCCTCCTCCATGATAAACTTGCAATCACATGAGAATTAGATTCTGAAATAAAATTATTTGGATTGCAGCTGCCTTCCTTGCCAACAATGTATTATGGCTAGTTCTAGTTCCATCAAATATGGCATAATAGCTGCTGTGATTTCAAAGCCATATGAAGCCTTTCTTTTCCACAACTATTTTATCTTGTTTCAGGGGGCTGTTTCTGTGATGTATTATGGTATATTCAAAACTTGCCAGATACTACTGGCTCAGCTGAGTCCCATATGACAGTATTCTAAGTTTCTATCTTGTTATGCAAAGAAGTGTGAACATTATGATGCAGCTTGCCAAAAGCAGCATATGATTTTCAAATAAAACTCAGTTTCCCTTAGAGAAGTTTTAATAAGATAAGCAGCATGTCTATTGTTGTAATGTTTCCTCAGAATGCCACATCAGAATAAGCTAAGACAGCATCTTTCACTGGACTGGTGAAATCATAAACCTGAAAGCTTTAGCAGCAACCCCCCCTCTTAATATTTATCTTTTCCTATAAAATAAAAATTCTATACCTATATTATCTAACTCTACAGTATTTCCACAGTATGATTTTCATAACTGTAAAGAGATATCCCCTAACATACTTTGGCCCTATTCCATCAGTGCTAATAACTGAGCCTCAAAGTGGAAATCCTGAAAAACAATCAAGTTGTTGATTTTGTTTCATACTGTGAATTAAAGTATAAGCACACAGTGTTATTAAATACACATTGGCTTACAGTCTGAAATTGTTTCATAGTATCAGGCAGAGTTTCAAAAAATATAACTCAACTTCCACAGAATACTTGCCCCTTCTGCATATTGCAAAAATCGCTGATTCGTTTCTTTTTTATTGAAGTCATCCAAGAACTTTTGTCGGTAAGCCAGCACTGTGTCAACGTGCGTCTTGTGTTTCACAGCAAGTTCTAGTGCTCTAGAAGAAAGCAAAACAGTAATAAGCTCATCAGGCCGAATTCAGAAACTAAAATGATCACAAATGCCTTGGTTTTATAAATATGCACACTGTACAGCAACTGCACTAAGGAATATTTTCTTACCATAAAGCAAAAAACCAAGCATTAAGGCCAACAACAATTGCTTTAATTGAAAACTACTTTCCCCATTAAATAAGTTTATTTATGTTTTCTAATCATTTTAAGCTATATTTTCCTGTAATTGTTGGATGTTCTAAAGAAAAGTAACCACCTTTATACCGATGAACAATTCTGGTGAACCTTCTTCCTTTTCTGTCCCCCTTTCATGGTATCTTACTAATGGACAGTAGTTCAATTCAAAAATTATTCCTACTCTTTTATGATTATGTAGAAGGTGCTACATGTACAATAAGAATATGCAAATCATAACATTATACACATCACATAAATTTCTTATCTATAAAATTTTAGACTGGAAACTTTCAAATTTGGCTCTTAACTTTCTAAAACAGTAACAGCTTCCTATTACAAATATAACAATTACTGCTTTGCATCGAGAAGACCTGAGATTAGTATAGCTGTCAGTAATTTTTTTTCTTTAAAGGACCAGAAACAAAAACCTCGTAATATACCAGTCTTGTTAAAACTGAACACGTATAAGCTTAGGCAGTGTCAAAATGAAAGACTGCTAAGAAAATCTAAGTATGTTGGGGATTGGTATGCATTTTATCAATTAATAAATAGCATGTTACTTTCCATTGTTAACATATGTCACATTCATTATAAAGAATGAGGTGAGAACACCACTCCTCCATATTTATAGACTGGCACAAAATCTGAACTTTTAGAGAAAAATAGCTAAGGCTACTTTGTGGTATTTCAGAGATTTCACAGGTGGCATTTTTAGCATGGAGGTTTATGTTAGAAAATAATGAAAATCAAAATCATTCTAAACTCGGGATAATTTCTTTTTAAAGGAACCAACCTGAAGGAAGGAAGCAGTGAGCCAAAGAACTACCCCCTCCCCTTCAAAAAATACATTTCAGGTGCTTTCCTTATCTGGGCTTTAGCCATGTGAGCAGCTTACATAATCAGGAATACATGGAGCTAAAGAGGTATTGATGTTATAATCAGGTACAAAAGCTTTAAAAAAAATTGTTTAACAGAATAGGGCTGGGGCCTGTGCTTCTTTATCAACAATTCCACATACCATGTCACAAACTTTGGTATACATTATATCAACACTAATTCTGAAAGAAAGAAAAATTAGGAATTGGAACGGGATAAAATTATGTAAGTTATGTAAGCATAGCTGGCTGAGGAATTCTGGGAGTTGAAGTCCACATATCTTCAAGCTGCCTAGGTTGAGAAACACTGATTTAAACTGTTAAATACAAATCTGAACCAAGATAAAAATATATATTGTAATACATTATATAAGAACTGTATTACCTTTCCCAGTTGTATAGATTAATATTAACTTGAATCGCCTGGTAAATAAGCCCAGCTTGCAGAAGCAAAGTTTCAGCATCCTGGACATTTCCACTAAAAAGCAGAATATGAGCCATTCTTGATTCTTTTGATGGAAGATCTTTGATGGAACTGATATACTGAACTTTATCAATCTGTTGGTTTTTTTAAAAAAATAAATGTGATAGGCACAATAAAGTTGGTTAAACTCTATTTTTGCAATAAGTTAAATAATGCAACAAATGCCATGAGTCCTTTAAATTGCAACAGGTTAGCATGAAATATTATCAATCAATCAGTGAACGTTATTAAGTAGTGAACTGTTCTACTTACCTCACCAACTGATGCATAGGCTATTTCTGCTGTGTTCATATCTTTATTAGCTATTGCCATAGCAGCTAAACAAGCCCATAATGTTTGATCCTGAAAAGAGAATATTAAAATAACTATTCTTCTTACAGAATATAAACATTAATCTTATGCCAAATTGATGTGAATGTAATTTAACCACTACCTAAGAATCAATGGGCTATCCATGTTCTAATACATTTATAGTGCAGTGTATTCCCAATGCTCAGGGCCAGGTTATCTTCGAGACCGCCTCCTACCGCATAGCTCCCAGCGACCAGTAAGATCCCACAGAGTTGGTCTACTCCAGGTCCCATCAGCTAAACAATGCCGGCTGGCGGGCCCGCGGGGGAGGGCCTTCTCTGTGGCTGCCCCAGCTCTCTGAAACCAGTTACCTCCTGAGGTCCGGACCATCCCCACCCTATTGGCCTTCCGAAAAGCGGTGAAGACCTGGCTTTTCTGGCAGGCCTGGGACCGTTGATCTCACTGTTGAGATCCGGCCATGAATGGTGTGAATGGGTTTTAATTGTTTTTAATGTTTTAATTTTTAATGTTTTTATATATGGTTTTTAAATGCACTGAGTCTTCAGGGAAAGGCAGCATACAAATTGAATGAATGAATGAACAAATAAATAAATAAATAAATGTTTAAATACCAATGGTATGAGTGTGTGATAATAGAAATACAGAAATAGAAATAGAAATACAGAGTCTCCTTTCATAACATAAAAACAAACATGTAGCTAGCATTATAAAAGAGAATATATGTAGTTTAGGGTTGAACTGTGGAATCCTTGGTGCTCTCTGAAATTGGTTATTTGCTTGCAGACATTTTATTACCTGACTAGGGAACATCTTCAGTATTAGAAAGGAATGAGTTTTGCTCTCTGTTTATATATCATAGTTTGCTCTATCAGTGTTTCTGGGGATGTTGTTTTCTCTGTGGTAGTTTCTTGATTAACTGGTGTTTAATGCTTGCTTGTTTTTCTGAGTTGGTCGTTTCTTAATTAGGGAATGGTTTACTGCTTCACTGATTGGTGTTAATTCTGAAATTAATCCACGATTGTCAGGCTGTTGGAAACTAGCAAGGAACTACATTAATCATTTATTTGCTCTCATTATAGCAAATATATGATTTAATAAACATAAGTGAATCAAAATTAACTGAGATACAGAATATTTCTATTTATTTAACTAGCACTTTTCCAGAGCAACTGGGTACTTGTGGCAGATATCTATAGTTAATTCTCTTTCAGTAAACAGAGGAAATGTAAATATATAATATTGACAGATTACTTGACAATTGGCCCAATCTGTTCCTTGCAGTTTTCTAAGAGGATGGAGGAAGAAGAATGAAAAAGACATGAAAGAGAGAAGGAAACTACTCCCAATTGTCTTTATGGTAAATGCAAATGAGTTAGATGCTTTAATCATTTCAAAGGGGAGACTTCCGGTGGCACCGCTTCGCTGCCAAGTCGCTCCTTTTTGGAGCGCTAGCCCTGTGATTTCGTAAGAACTGCCGACAGCGAAAATCAGCTGTCAGGCGGTTCAAAAGTTTTCCCCTTGGGTGAAGAGGGGAAACAGAGCAGC